>JAAAKQ030049389.1:0-16340 GCA_010016005.3 Zanna intricata | reverse complement strand
TCAGGGCTAGGAACGGGAGGGGTGGTATGGCGACCGGAATCATCACTTGGTGGGTGTCTTCCCCTACGGGGGTTGGGATGTGTGTTTGGATTTACTATTTATTCCTTATATCTTTGTAATATAAAAAATAACAGTCTGACAAATGAACTTATTCAAGCCACACTGCGGTGTGGAAAAACTCTTGTACTGATTACTCCTAGCAGTCATTAGACGTTCCAGACAGTTTGGACAGTAGATGAATGGGCTTCTTATCTTGATCTCCAAATTTACAACCAAATTCTACCAATTCAACTTTTAATTAATAGAGTTATACTTTGTCATTGTTCTACAAGCTTCGCATCCCTCACAATTTCACATTTGAATTTTGGATTTGATATTCGTGTTTAAATTTAATATGATTACAACTTTACATACCAAATACATTGTTTGTGAAAAGTTGTTTTACTGCATAATGTGTTCAATATGGCCGCCATTACGCCTTAAAACCTCTTCACATAACTCAACTATCCGCGCACGCATTTCCATAAGATTTGCAGGTTTTAACGGTAAAAGTTTCTCTTTTATATATCCCAGTAAAAAAAAAAGACAAAGTTCTAAATTCGAAATCATAAGTGGCCAAAAGAAAACTTCATTGTGGCGGCCCAGGTAGCGATTTGAAATTACACGATTACCAAAAACTGAATTTAAAAAATCGAGCACAACATTAGCTATGTAAGGGTTGCACCACCTTGCATAAAATGATTATTTATAGGAAACTCAGACGCAAACAATTTGGGTAGAAAATCATTCCTTTCTATATTCAAATTGTGTTGATAATTAACTGTATAATCAAAAAACATAGCCCTCTCAATCCATGAATGAATGAAGCTGACTGAATGACACGGTTAATATAGACCCATGTGGGTTTTTTCTTGCACCATTTGGGGCTATTGTTGCCCAAAGATGGATATTTTCTTTGTTAACAGTCCCATAAATATGAAAATAGCCGTCTTCTGAAAACCAAGTGTTGAACAGAACATCATCTTTGCCTTCCGACCACTATACAAACTCCGATCTTCTTTTCTTTTTATGTTATGTTAACTAATGCAGGAAATCCCAACCTCCATAGGGAAAGACACCCGCCTTGTGACGTTTCTGGTTGCCACATAATTCCTAGCCCTGATGGGCTTTAACGGGAGTCGTTTTCTTTGCACTCTAACTGATTACATATCATTCATCAGCCTGGCCTCATTTCGGATGCCATCGATGTAAATGCCTCAGTAACCAATTACAACAGTGATTACAGCACTGAGTTAATAAGACAGAGGTCTCAGCCTTTGCCTTCGCTGTAGGCTTCTTTCATATATCTTCTCATTCTGTCCTACTAATTGTCCTCTGAGCTAGCTTTCGCGGAACCAACAAACCCCGCGTCTAGTTCACTATAACAGACCAGCTATTAGTGACTGTAAATATCTCTTTAATTATCGATAATTATAATTACTAGCAACAACGACAATTTAGACCTAGTTCCCTTATCGATCTCAATCGATCATATTAAACTTTAAACTTAGTCAAATTAACTCAATTATCGCGTGACATTTACTTCATGTAATCTTTCCTCGTCAAGATGGACCAACTACTCACGGCTGCATGGCCTACCATGCCCACGGCAATGCAGTCATCATCCAGCTGACAGCGATACTTTCGTTCTCAATAAATTGTTACCTTGATTAACCGTGGCTCATTGCTAATACGCCTAGGCTAGTCAATTATTCCAGCTGACCAGCTAGAGGACGACTCCACCTGGAGTCGTACTCTATTCTCCCTCAGCTGATCTGCCCAGTGCAAGGAATACTTATGCAGGACAATCAATTTATTGGAAATTAGCTTGAGATCACTGTGTATCATTCTTTGTATTGCACGACGAGATATTATTATTTCAAGTCAAGCTTGCCGTGTAGACATTCCCGGATTACGTCGCATGGTAACTCGAAGTGCTTCGATATTTTCCGGAGAACGAATGGGAGCTGCTTTTGGTAGTTTCTATTTTTATTTGCTGCCTTCTTCCTCAAATATACGGTATAAACGGAGCATTGTGTGTTTTGCTGGAGACCAGCGTGTGTTAAAATGAGCTCGAAATTGTCGCTGAGTCACTGTCTCTTTACATTAAGCAACTCTCAACACCCGCGCTAAAATTTAGCAACTTTACCGCGCTGTGAATTAGATAAACGTCTGTAGCCAAACATGAACTGATATGTTGCTGAATTAGAAGGGAATTCAAGGAGTAGGTGGCATTTTCTGGTGTTTCCAGGAAATAGGGATTATGCACGAACAATATGAACACCAGGTAAAAAGCATTTATTTACAATCGGTTATTTTTTACAATACATATTAATGATTATTTTTTATTTTAAATATTTTTTTGTTAGATATTTCTAAGAGTACTACTCAATTTCATAAATAACAGATCAAAACTGATATTATTTACATAATGTGGGCTGTGAAGATTATTGTTAGAATATTCATCAATGTAATTTAGTTATTCACAATTTAAGTAATCTTTTTTATATCTGATTACTGGTCGGTGTTATGTACCAACCTTCTTGCTAGAATCTTCCTGGAAAGGTCATGCAATTTGACGTCTAGTCAAGATGTAGTGGCATGTCGAGAAATTATTCAAAGCAGCGTCAATATTACTACGATAGGATGGGAATAGCTAAACCCTTTGGGAATGTGATGGAGTTTCCTTCCTTGCTGCTAGCTACATCCTATATCTTTCCCACTTGCCCGCGTTCATTCTCTGCTAAACATAATCTGAAAATATACTTGGTAGAGGAAGTAATACATGGAAATAGAGTGCACTGGCAGTGTTTTGTAACTTTACAGCTTTGTTCTTCATGTATCCTTCATATCATCACATATCTTTTGAATTCATTCATGTTGTTAAGAATTTAACATTTCACGAATGAAATTACGTATAATTTTCTTTTATTTTTGTTTTCTGCACTAACTAATATTTTAGGCTTGTTTTTGTTTCTTATGAAGAAAAAAATAAAAATACGGCTTCTGTATGTTTATCTTTTCGCTTTGATAAATTAATGATTACGAGTACTATTAATGTTAATTACAATATTTTTTTATAATTATTAAAAATAAATAACATATAAACTTAAATTATTTAGAATTATTAATAACTTAAGTATTGTATATTATTAATACTATAACATATTAATTTATTATGCAAAATAAATAAAATCGACAGGTTTATTTATTTATTAATTCACGCGTTTTCAGCAAAGATCTGTCACTGCTCAAGAAACACGGTTTTGTATAATCTGTAGCAAAATTATGTTTATATGTTATTAATAAATAATGAGCATGAATGATTGGCTCGAGTTTAATTAAATTTTTTGAACAAATTCACGTAAACTTAAAATAATATAGTCATTTGCAAAGGCTAAATATAATATATTGATGAAAATAATTTTACGTCATTGTACTGTATAAAATTTCACTTATTTAATCAAACATTTTGTTCAGAAACAAAAGTTAAAATCAAAAATATCTTTTACAATTTAGTATAATTAAAATTTTGAAGTTTTCTGATGCTCGTATCCTCTCGAAAGAAGTTTTAATTCAATCACAGAGGATGCAGTCTGAAAAAAATACGAAAAGAATTATGAATAAATAATATTGGTAATTGAGACTTAATAGAGAACTGTAAGAATATATAAAAAATTAAAAAAACTTCATTAAATCGTTTTTATTTTATTTTATTTTTTACCAATACTTCTTGATAACTGATAAGAATGTTCTATCTTAAAACGAGTAGATTTAAATTAGATTTGGTAATAGTTTATTAGGTAGACATAGTTATATAATTTATTCAGTAGATATAGTTAAATATTTAGATAGTTTGTTAGGTATATAGTACTTATAGCTTTCATAAGTAACCGAATGTATTTTGTTAAATGTAAAAAAGATTTGGGTGTGATTCAAAAGTTGTACATACCTATTATAGATTCAAGTTTTGGTGGCGAGGTTTGCTCATTATTCATGTATTTTAAATGTTTTTTTTTTTTTTTAATTACATTAATTACAATTCTGAATTGTGGTTAATAAATAATAAAATTAATTTATACATAATAATAGTGAACTAAACTGTAAATTTTATTAAAAAGTAATCTATATGATGTAGACGTAGTGGAATTTAAATTTTGAGGGTGTATTTTTTTCTTTCTGAAATGGATCAGAGTAGTTTTATTCGTGTTGTTGAATTCAGTTGTAATGATGAAGTAGGAGGAGTTTAACATAAAATTCCTGCTATTATATATAAAACACAAAAAGAGTGATATAACTTCTTCTGTTAATTGTTTGAGTAATAATAAAAAAAAATTAAACTTTTAAAACCTTTTGATGTAAAAAAATAAATTAAATAAAAATATATTGAATGTAGTTAAAAGAAATAAATAATTTCTTTTAACAGAACATAAAGTTTATATATAAATATATATATTCTGTTCCAGATAATAATTGGAGAAATTCAAATAATTTCATTTATGTGCCTTCTCAGTTTATAGTAGTTGTGAGGGTAGTAATCAAGTTTATCGAACAATATCTAAATATCGGTTGGGCTATACATTGTATTTGTAAAATATGAGCTTGCTAAGGAAATAACCTAGCTCCACAGCTATCGTATACACGTACTATTTTGTACCACTGAAGACTATTAACATTCTACATAGCAACTTATGTTTAGTTGATTAAAATTTTCTGCATCATGTAAGTAGTTATTTGTTACTTGAATTTGTTCAGCATATATATTTTTCCAAAAAAAAACAAAACAAAAAAATAAATCGAATTCTTAAAAAATAAAATAAGTTATTAGCAACAACACCGAAGTTAATCATTTTAATTTAATATGATATATTAAAGGCTGTTTGTATTTGTTGTAGTAATTTTTTCATAATAGCGTAGACTTCTTCTCAAGAGTAGACATTACGATGGACATTTAGCTGAGTTAAATATTATTATTTTCAGAAGTGGGCAGCAATTAAACATATACTTTTCAATACATTTTTAATTTTAATATTACCTAATGACGAAATCTGGTGAAGTTTTTTATTGTAGATAATCTAGTGTTGCTACATGACTGTCAGTATCTGATAATTCATTTTATTCTCTTTATTAATGTGTAACCCGGAAAGAAACCTTTCGTCCAAATTCCCATAAAATAAACCTCAAAGATGGATTTAGTTTTGATCCGAAAGTAGTTAAAAATTTTACCTTTTATTAGTATATTTTTTGATATAAAAAGTAAAAGAAAGAAAAATAATTAAATAAAACGTGAATTTCGTTTCTAATGAGAGATTTTCGAAGTGAACATATTTTTCTGCAACTATTAGCTTAACAAATCCGTATCCATGAGATTTATCATTTATTCCATTCTAGATGAAAACAGGTCCTCTTTTCTTTTGTTGAGTAGACGCTCTTTTTTCAATGTATATTTGTATTTTTAATCTACTGCCTTGTGTTTGTTATGGTCTATTTTTTCTTTAAATTAAATTTTCTTCGAATAAAAAAAATATTTTATTACTATAATCATCAAAGAGATAAGAGTTTAATCTTAAAGAAAAAAAAATAGTGTTCTAATTTATTATTGTCGAACTTATAGAGTTGAAATTCTATGGATGAATTTTCTGAACATGAAGATAATCAAATTTGAATAGTTTAAGACTTTATCTGGACATTGTTAGAAGTAATAAACCTTACAACTCTTCGATGGATAATGATAAGTGTATTGGTAATTTGCTCAAGAAATACCTCCAAAATTCGTAGTTTGATAAAATGTATTTTATCTTTGTACTCTCTTCAGAAAATATCTTTGTACAACTCTTCAGAAAATTTACCAAAATTTTACAAAGTTATGTGTATGGTTAGGTCTAATAGAAAAAGTATTGATTATTATTATCTATGCAATATTGAAAATTATTATTTTATATAATTTATATTGTAATTTTTAAAATAGTATGAAATTTTTTTGGGGGACCCTTAAGCCTTCGAAATTTTACTTAGTTAATATTGTGATGAACTAAGTGAATTACTAATAAATATCATGTACATATGATTTATGCATTAACAATCGAACTGCGTGACTGTGAATTAAGTTACAGAAACTCTAAAAAGTCACTTTTTAAAATTTTTTCTTCTGATATTGTAATGTATCATCCAATTAGTTATTCTTACATACACACATACGTATATATGTATGTATGTGCAAATAAATATATGTGTTTAGTATAGTACTTGCATATTCTAGCCCCGTGGGCTTAATAAAGGCTGTATTTTAATTAGCTTTGTTACATGTTTTAGTATAGGAGTATATTTAGCTATAGGAGTTTTCATTAATTTATGTGAATGGATAATCTTTTAATGTTTATGTTTTTCAAACAATGAAATCTGTTACACTATTGGTTAAATATAAAGAGAATAATAGGGTAATGTAAACATAATTTTAAACTAGTAATAATGTCAATAATGATTATTGTAACTTAGCAGATTTAATTGTTGAGTGCTTGGAACTGGCGCAAAAGAGAGATGATGGATACAGCAGCATTGTGTACCTATTGTTCATAATTAACAGACATTTAATTACGAACTATAACCGTACCCGGTGGATGAGAATCGACTAGTTGCCATAGTAACATGTTATATCTAACGCTTTCTCCTAACACTGTGGCGATTTGTAAAACGCTCACTGGAATTTATTAGCTGCTATTGTGTCGCCGTTGGAGTTCATTTCATCCTGGACGAGCATTTATTGCATCTCACCGTCTGCCCAATCTGCCCTTCTATGCCGAGTCTGAGCGAACAACGCCATTCGTTTCTTGGACAGCGAGAAGAAAATAAATCAGGTGCGCGTTTCCGTATTAAGGGGGAGCATTTTTTTATTTAATATATTTTTTTCCTTTCAGCTACTAAATCCAGTACCTTATGCAGTACCATCAATTGAGATTACTCAATTTAATTATTATTCTTTTAAAAACTAACTATTTTTACTATTGACATTAAAGGTGTAGTATTAAAAGATATAAAATTTATTACCGTTTGTATTGAAAAGAATAGAATTAAAAAGAAGCCTATACACTTCAATAAAGATTGATAATTAATATGTCCTTTTAACAAAGTGAGAAACGTTTTCAGTACGCTACAGTTGTATATTTATACATGAAATTAATAAGGTATATATGGAAACAACTCTAAAATATTAGTCATGAAAAATATAAACGGTGGATAATTTTCTCAATACATCGTATTACCTGTATTTTTTTTTTTTAACCTCCGGAATCACCGTTAAGGTATATCACCTGTATTGGTTTGACCTTGGATCCTATTATATTTTTTTAATTAACTGATTTTTAATTTTTATTTGTGTCGTAAATACATAGTTAAGTACCGTAAATAAACACTTGTATAAAATTACCGTATTTTAAATATTGGTTTTTAATTAAAATAACATTTTATTTTAAACGTTCAAAATTACATTAGTAGGAAACAGAAGAATTTTAATTTGTAAACGAGGTAATGTAATTAAGTAATCGTTTCGAAATTTCAGTTATTAATTAAAATTAAGCAATTATATGTATTCGAAAGTAGAAGTATTTTTCAAAAATGAATAAAAAAATTGTTTGTATAGGAACACGTTTTATGAAAATTGATTGTAAATTAAATTAATAAACAGATTTTATTCAGCGAATAAGTTCGTGTATGATATCAAATGATGAGGTAATGTATGTAATATACATTTAATTTATAGTTGTAGCTTTTATTTTCCCATTTTCTTCTCAATCGTATAGTTCCTTAAGGATAATCCTACAAAAAAAAAAGAAGAAAAAATAATAATTTTACGTGTAATATTTGATAATGTATTTATAATATGTTAAGTGGGATTCTTTATATATTTTATCACCAGAGCTGAACTTACATGAAAATTAATTTCTATACATTAATATCGTTCTCTTCACATAATCGTAGATAATATGAAATTCGATCCGTACTAAAGTATCTGTATTCAGTGATCTATTTATTTATTAATTTTGTGTTGTATTTCGCTAACAACAGGCAGTCAAATTCCAGTAAACTAGTATTAAGATTATTGGAAAAACTATTCGATTCATTATAAATATTCTTATGATCAGATTTCAGTTTTTAATATCATTAATGTTTATTTCTGTTTCCCTCTACCTATTCCTTTGAAGTAAAGGATTTATTTTGTTTTTATTGTTTAAAGAATATATGATTTTATCTCGATAAGATGATTGAATAAAAAGTTTAAAAACTTATCAGATTCCAAGTTTTCGGATGGTGGTTTATTATCTTGCAGTTTATAATATGGTTTGAAAATTGTTACCGCTTTCTTAAAACCTCACTTACGGAAAAATAATTTTAAAAATACTCGTACTTCTGATATTATACTTGTTTTATAATGAATAGCAAAAATTTAAAACTCTGAAGTAGGGTATATATTATCCCTACCCTTTTTTGAGGTTGGAATACGTTCTAAAATATAATTTCTCAAAAAAAAAAAATGGTTTTTATAAATTTAAATAGGTAATTGAAATAGTCAGAAGTTAGAATTGTTATATGGAGAGTAGATTATTTATATGAAAATTTTTAACGCTTAGTTGATGAGTATTTTATAATTTTTGTTTAAATTTACTTATTTTCTTTAGTTTAAATTATTCATTGAAACGGTTTGGAATGATTTAAAATGGCTATCCTTATGTAATCGATCACAGATTAAATAAGATCAGTTGAGATGAAGCCTGTTGCTTCATCCGAGATTGGTTTTCAATTTAGTTTTCATTCTCTGGTGTTCTGCCAGTAGGCAGGTCCCTTACGACACAGCTGTCTCCATCCATTTTTGTCTCCAGCCTTCTTTTTCTTCTTCCCTTAGTTTTCAAATTTCAACTCTATATTAACTTCATTTGTTTCTTCCTCGCTTCCTTTTTGTTTTTACTAAACCTTCCAGTGCAATTACCAAGATTTTTGTTTGTAGTTAATTACTTTCTGCAGTTATCAAGAAAAATTAAAACCTTGTTTTATAATGATTTTGTAATTCGTTTATGTCTAATTTATCCGCTGGCGTTTTTATTTAATGATTTTCAAGTACAATATATATGTAATACAGTATATAAAGCCCAGGAAAAATTATTTAATTATTATTCAAAAGACCTAAGAAAACAAAACCTGTTATTTTAAGGTCTTCTTGTATAATATTAAAAATAAAACTGGATGATAAAAAAATATAGAAAACTGTATCTAAAAATTGTTTTCTTCGTTCAATTTCTGAGATATAAAAATTTTGTTTAACTTCCATCTCCTGTCAAAAACATTCCGTTTACAGACTCTATATCAGTACTTCGTACGTCAGTTATTCACATCTCTTCTTTCTTTTTCCAAACTTCTACATTAGTATCTAATGATAAAGAGTAAAAACTTATTGAAAAGAATCAATTTTAAATTAAATTTAAAGTTTAATTCATTATTTATTTTTACTCCCAGATGTTTATTTAAATATAATATTAAAATTAAGCTACTTTTTCATTAAATTTTAATAAAATGTATCCATTATAGAATCATACCTAAAAATCCTTTTAACGTTGTAGATATTGTATTTTATATGGAAACTTAAGTATTTTGTTAGAAGTGTTAGAGTATGTTTTTTCTTATAGCACATTCCTTTAGTTAAATGTACGATAAAATCAGTTCAGCTGAATAAACACAATAAGCTCAATACGTTTATGAGAGTATTAAATGTTCGCATTAACTGAACAAAATTCTAGTGAATTTACGGTAAGTATAAATGGAAATAGAGATAGGAATACAATTTTGTTTGCATTTATTTAATATTAAATTTATTCGAAGGTATGGTATCATATTTGGAAAATAAATATAAAACTTTTTTCTGTCAAAAAAATAATTGTATTCTACAAAGAAAGAAAAAAAAATGTATTTGTATATCCGTTTTTAATGAATACGATGAAAATTCATTTTTCTTTTTTAAATATGTTAAAAGCTATTTCTTACTGAATAAACTCTTTTATTTGATTAATAATATAATATAATAAATTAAATAAATAATGAAAATATTGAAAAAACTATGTTGACTTACTGGATATTTTTAGTTAAAACAGAACCATGCTCTTACATGAAATTTTTTAATATGGTTTAAATATGAGGATACTTAAAATTATAACCGAGATAAAATGAAAGTCTTTCATCGTAGGGCACTCATTTATGATGGCCTATTCATTTAATAATTTAATGGATAGTAAGAAATATAGATTTGTATTTATATACATTGTCCTTTAACTATCGGTTACCTAAGTAAGATAAGGTAAGTTACCCCGTTTGCAATTCATTTTTGTAATATATATATATATATCCGTTGATGTAATTATAATTATAATATCTCTGTCATATCGGAGATATCGATATATCTTAGCTAAGGCGCTCACGAAAATGACACAAGAGTGATCTGACATCAACGTGACTGGGTAGCGATAGGTGATGTAAACATTACTGTGAAACTGACTTTGTAGTAACTTGTGTCTGTGTACAAGAATGTTATCGTCTTCTTCTTCTTCTTCTGATGAAGAAACATTAGCATTAGTGAATGTTATAAATATTAACAATAATTTTCGTCGTAAAAAGCGTTTTTGGATACATCCGTATTGGAGAGAAAATATGATCAATAAATGGGTATCCACTGCATTTCTCTTGCTGTAGTCTGAATATGTGTAATCATACAAACAAGGAAACTTCTCCACTAAAGATACAAATTTTATATTAAATTCTTGGTCGTCTTTCGTTTTAACAAAAATGATTTTATATACAACACAGCAATGAATTTAAGTTAATAACTAAAAATAATTAATCTAATTTGGCACTGTATTTGAAAAAAAAAAATCAAACCAGTAGAAAGAAATTAATGTTCAGATCAGATCATTATAAGCACTCTACGTGCAACACGCAGGTAACAAAAAGTGGAGCATGCTGCACTTTAATGACAGTGACATGATTGTTACGCATCATTTGCATGTTGTATCATGTCGGTGAGCGCTAACCAATTTAAAAACCTTTGTGTAACTCCCAAACTATATCATATGACTATCATGTTTTTGTCACATCAGTTTGGTGAGCGGTTTACTTATACGACAATGATATGAAGATTTTTTTTTTTAATGTCTTCCTAAAATCTTACGAAGTGGCAGATTTATAAAATTTCCTGGTCTGGAAAAAATGTATTGGTCATGGTTATGGACATGATCTAAAATATAATTTTTCATTCATCGCTATTTTTTGCAATAAATAATATCTGATATCGACATGATTGTTGAAGGTAATGCTTCGCAGTTTAAGGTAACTAACAATTTCCTTACAATAAATCAGTTGTTTATATATGTATTAATTGAAAGTTTTAGTACTTAAAATTTGTTTCTGAATCGCATACCTCAACTTTTATTTTTTATTTTTTTTTTGAGTTGCGTGCTTTGTATCCACCATTTCTGTCTATGCAGTTTTGTTCTAGCCTAGACCGGTAATCACTGTAACTCAATGAAGCTGAATCTGGTCAAAATTTGCAGAAATTATCATCGCATTTTTTTTTTTGTTAAGGGAAAAAGTTACTCTATCTTCTTTAGTTTCATACCTTTTCATATGCAAAAATGTCGGGTGGTTATTTAAGTTAAGTTCAACAAATAGTACCAAATTAGTCAAGTATATTATTTCCCAAAATAGTTAATGTCTTAAACGTATATTTAAATTTTTTAATAAAAAAAAACTTCATTAGAGTTCTGAATTCTCAAAAAATTTAAACTACTTTTGTGTATAAGTATTGAATAGATATAATAATGTATATTACAAGGGATTAAATTTTCTAGTTTCCTCTTTCAGTTGTTTTACTTAAAGAAAAACTTACTGGGTTACAATAACTTTTAATATATGTTTTTATTGCATAATAGAAGTTAGTTCTTCATTTTTGTAAGGTTTGAATGTAAAATCTTTAGGAAGTTTCGTACCTGGCTATAATTACATTTAGTACTCCTTATCATTTCAAACCTAGATCTTATCGAGATATTTTGTAAATGGTACATAGAAAAGCTCAGAAGAAATATATTTTTAATTCACAAGATATATAAACAAATTGCATTTAATTCTATTTCATCAAATATATTTCAAAATATAGTGGAATTGGTCTATATTCATTTTATTGTGTATATTTCTTTGTATTTAATGCCCTAGTCAACAGCATAATTTCCAAAAATTATTCTCCTTACATAAAATTGTCTGCATCACAAAAGTATTTACTAATAATTATTAGTGTGTTGTTTTAACAATTCGATCCGTTTTAACTAGATTCAGTCCGTTAATGATAATAAAAATCTTAATAAATTATAACTAATGCGTTTCTTGTTCGTTAAATTCGATAAAATTATTAATCTTATTATAAGTAAATGAGCTTTTATAAAAAAAAAAACAGGTTTCATTTTTTATTCAAAGCCTAACTCTTTTCTTTTCCTCGCATTTAATTCTTTTCCGTGTTTTTTTGTTACTGTTTATTTCGTTTAAACCTTAAATCAAAGACAGATTTGAAAAAACTCCTTACTAAAATTATTAGTTGTTATTAAGAAGAGAAAAACTCTTACTTTATATCATGCTTTATCGTGTATTTGCTAAGCAAATGTTTTTATTAAATGTTAAACCACTGCCAAAAGTTATTTGATTATAAATGGTTATTTCGCCAAACTTTCAGTTCAAATATTTGTTTCTAAATATTCATTCATAAGAAGTTTAAATTTTACGGAAGTGAGATAAAAAAACTGAGACTGAGAAGTCACAGTTTTTAAGGATTTAAAATTTTATTGCTTCTGCTCATTGGGCATAAAAAAATTAGATTTTTTTATAATATTGTTTCAATTATTGTTTATTATAATGATGGTGATTTATTTATTTTTATTAAAAAATGCTTTTGACATTAGAATGTATAACAAGTCATATTTCTTTTCATTTATATATAAAAATGTAAACAATCTTTTTTTTTATGTATTGAAGTTTTAACTACAAATAGAGGTTATTTTAAGTAAAATTCAGAACCAGCATCATCTAATAAATGCTATAGAATAATTTTCTAAAATCTCTTAGTGTAACTCAAATCCCATTAACTGCAGAGCTGAGAGTGGTTTGTGAATAGGCAATGAATTGGATTCAGAGTTGACTGAACAACTTCTTAAGCCTAATGGCTGGCCATTAGAAAGGCATCCATATAATCCTTCTTGGCAAAGTGAGTAACTAACCAAAACATTTATTGAAACGAGTTAATATAGACTGCATTGTATGCCACCGTATCTATGAAAGATAACTAAATTCACGTTGGTATGCATTCTTACAACATAATTAGCATAGTGTAAAAAAAATTCATTGTGTTCTTTTTTGACTTTATTATAAATGGAAATCTTTGTTGTGAAATACCGTTTAATATTAATTCCGTTTTTAAACAAATATTTGTGTTAAACTATATTTTGTAGAGGTAATTAGTTCACGTTGGGTTGTTTTTTAAAATGTTCTACTTTTTTTCTCTAGACATATGTTGCATGAGGTCTGAATTGAACCATTTTAAAAGTATAATCTTAAAAAAAAAGTGTTTAAAATAAAAATGTTATTTTGTATTTTTGTTTTAAACACATGATTTATTTTTTTCTAATGTCAGCCGCTATTACAAATTAAAATTATGATTCTTGAAGTTCTTCAAACTACTTTTACCCATATAGTTTGCATTATGTTATCAAATTACTGAAAAAAAAAACTGTTATTTCACGTATAGTATTTTTTTTTAGATTGAACGTTTTAGGATAGTGATGTCCCATTTTACTCAGGGAAGCAAGAACGTTTTACTTTTCAAACCGAGGAGGAATCGTCTTGTGCCTTATCGTCATCTTATCGGGATTTGCCAGTCCTGATGGCTATTTACTAATTAGCGGAATGGCTTTTCTTCCTCAATTAATCAGTTAGAGCGGGATAAATGTAGAATAGTAGTAGATTGTCCTAGTTAACTGTGTTATGTCCCAGACTATAGTTCTCCCCCCCCCAAAAAAAAAATCCATTACTGGCAGATAATCCTGACTTAATATCAGAGAAAGGATTGATTCGCATGTCGTATAGACAATATGCTGAAACCGTATCTTCTGTTTACTACTGGGACCGCAGGTGTTTAAAACTTAATTTTGATTGAAAACTTATACTGCTACAGCGACATGTTGTCATTTGATAGTTTGTGGTTACCTAAGATATCAGCTAATGTTTTATTAGTAATTACTGTTTACACCATTTGAATCGGGGCAGTGTAAAATTATTTTCTATTACTGAAGAAGCTATGGAATAATGGAAAAATTATTTTTTCTGAAAATTATCATATTTTCAGTTACTGGCATCTGAAATACCTTTAGTAGTAGATAGTAGACTATTGGCCAATTATACCAGTGATCTGTAAAATCATAATTAACTTTCATTCATTCTCAAGGAAAGGTAAGCTCCAATCCTCTTAATGAAGAACCGTGAGGCGATGAAATCATATACAACGATTAGTAATCAAACAGTTTGATTACTAATCGATTACTGGTTGATTAGTAATCAACAAGTCGAACAAATAACGTTTCCACATTTATCAGTAATATAGTACCAAAGGTGAAAAAAGCCTTTATTTAAAAATTAATTTAAGGTTAATTATAATAAAACTATGCTAAGTAAAACATTTGTTTCTTATTTTAAGTATGATAAAACCGACATAGTTTACAGTAGTCATGAACAACAAGTATGGGTTAAACATGAAAAAAAATTGTTATCTTTAATATTTGTTAATGTATTTCGTTATCCTGAAACAATCATGTAGAACATTTTTGTGAATTGTAATATATTACGTGTTATCTCTTGTATTCATATAAAAAGTATAACATTCGTGAGTTTTGAAACATTTGGCCATAATCTAAATTGAGCAAAACCTAAGTGAATTTAGTAAACGTTCTAACCTAAAGGGGGACTGATCTAATCTACGTGCAGCGGTTGTACAATGCGTGACGCTTTGCGTGAGTCCTTATGAGATTAGGAACCGCATGCACAGAGACCACTAACGCAGATTAATAGTACTGACCGTGTGTTTCTGAGACAGCTACAATGTTAAGAAATTTATCATAAAGGGAAAAGTAACGGTTTGTTATTATCTAGTTTATATTATAATCTTATGAATAAATTTATACATTAC
The DNA here is from genome assembly GCA_010016005.3 of Zanna intricata. Taxonomy (NCBI): domain Eukaryota; kingdom Metazoa; phylum Arthropoda; class Insecta; order Hemiptera; family Fulgoridae; genus Zanna; species Zanna intricata. The sequence continues at coordinate 1,042 of JAAAKQ030049389.1, read as the reverse complement.
GTGTTCTATTAAATATCGAAATTATATACTTCTAGCTAATAGTTATATGTTTATGCTGAACTCTCTTTCATTCTATTTTGCGCAGTTAAGTTTAAATTAATACAACCCCAACTGTTCTCACATTATTATGGTAAAAGCCACTTATTTGTAAATCATTACTGTAATTACTCGGAAGGAAAATAAATAAATTTTCTGATTTAAGTTAAATGAAATCTTGTAAAGGTTTGAGGAATTTAATAAAGTAGAAGTTTACTTGCTGGCTCAAATAAATAGTACCAAAAAATGTCTCTCCTTAACCAGAATGGTGATAATGTCTTTCGTGAATTTTAAATACTCCAATCTTTTTTTTTTCATTTCTGATAATTTCAGTCTATCAAATTGAATTTTGTAAAATTATTTTCTCGACATATTAGTTATTAACGTAGGTTTTATTATTGGGAGAGCGATTGGGGACTGTATAAAAATAAATGTATTATGATGTCTTTCTGTTCTAAGTAATTTTTCCTCTTCAAAATAGGATCTTATCAAAAATTGGAAGAGTTTTGAAATGTTCTCAGATAATTAGGGATAACAAATCTCCCAGCCAAAATATGTAAGAAAAAAGTAAAGATATAAGTTTATGAAAATTCTATCCTGAAAATTTTATAAACCCGATAAGAAAGAAAAGCTTTCTTTTTTACTGTTTCCATAGTCTATTATTCCATATCAACCAACTTCTGGTTTCAAATTTTTTTCTAAAATAATATATTTTCAAACTTTTTTATCACTTATCAATGAAAAGTACACAAAAAAAAAAATTACTTTCGGTTCCATGGTGGGATAGTGGGTGAAATTCAATTTTCGTTACGTTTTGAGGTATGAGGATTACGAAAATATCATTCACTTAAATTGTAATTTCCTTAATAAAATTGTAAATACACGGCAAGGAGGATCCAGAAACTCTCACTTGTTTTGTTACAAAATAAGTAACTCGTTACACAAATACTAACAAAAGGTTAGTGATATCCAAAAAAAGGTATGAAATCTAAGATACAGCGTAAAA
>JAAAKQ030049378.1:0-16341 GCA_010016005.3 Zanna intricata | reverse complement strand
GTAGCAAGACGAATAAAAGAGTGGTGTACGGCATCTAACATCTTCAAGGCGTTATTTCACGCAGAAGAGTAGGCGATACAGCCGTAATCTAAGCGGGAACGAACTAAGGAATAATAGAAAAGCAAGTCCTACAAGTGATTATTAACTCTATACATCACAGGAAATCACTGTACAGTGAATAATAGTATTCTCATAGAAAGGAACAACTTGTACATTGATTTGTTTTACTATACATCTGTAAATCAATCCAGATATTATGAATTTTATCCGCGATGGTCATACAAGTTTAATGTGAAAATTACAATAACTTTAGAAAAGCTTAACATTTATTTCACCTAAAAGTTTTACCTACGACCTTCTCCAAAAAATTTTTAGGTCGAATAGAAATAAGAAAACTAAAACAATTCTTAATTCAAAATTAGAGGGGATTAAGAATTTCAAATGAAAATCGAATCGTTTACGCTAGTCTTCATGCGAGTAAATTTAAGAACAACGAACGTGCACTATAACTGTTACTAATAGTGCACGTATTAAAGTTAACCAAAAAAAATCTATTATGCCTACTGAGGATAAAACTTGTCCCTTTTTAAGAATCATATAATTAGAGAGTTTCATAAAAAAAAGCAAATTACCTTAAAAGGGATATGTAGTAAGCACCTAGTATTTTCCCGACGATTTTTTAGGGAAAGTAAGTTTTAAGAATAATCATCGGCATGAATACTCAATTAAGATATTCAATAACGACACGTATTGCTATAAAAAGCCTAACAAAACACTAAATATGTATAAATACGAAGTAAATTAGTCGGTAGTAGTTTCTGTCAAACTCGAATAACTTTGTTAAATAAGAATTCATTAAAAAAAAATAAAATAACCAAGCAGCATCAGATATAATTATAAATCAAACTTTCAAGGAATCTTAATGCTCTCTCTTTTTCTGTTTAGCTCCCGGAACTACCGTAAGATATTACATCAGAGGATAAATGAGGATGACGTGTATGAATGTGAATGAAGTGTAGTCTTTGTACAATTTCAGGTCGAAGGAACCTTAATGCTAAATATAAGAAAGTAATCAAAATACAATCATCGTAAACGAAATATAAATATATGTAGAAATGATAAAAACAAATATCCTGGAGAAAAACAGAAAAAAAAAAACCTAAAAAAAAAAGGTCAACCGTAAATAGAAACGCAAATGAAAGTCTTAAGAGCCGTCGTCTTGGAGATTATTGGATTAAACCAGCACTTCATTTGTAAGGGCAAGTTAGTTTTTTCCTCTTACAAATAATTTTCCCAACGTCTGTATTTTTACATTACCAAGGAATTTTAAGATACATCTTCGTACATACTTATTTAATATAATAAATACTAAACAAATTCTCAGACAATGGATAGAAAAAGAGTAACATGAAAGTGAGTAGTAGAGTAAAATACTGAAATAAATTTTTGAAACAAAAAAAGTAGGAACAAATTAAGAGTAATTCTTAAGACTGCAAGTAATATAATAATTGAATAATTTACGATCTTATTTCAATGGCACGAGACAAAAAAAAAATGACAACATCGATTATACTTAATAACAACACAGACAGAATCGTTTTCATTACTTTTTAAATAATGACTTTTCATTAGCCTTTTAAATAACCATAAAAGCTACTACAAGATACGATATATACCAGAGTATATATATGAATTATCATTATTTTGGAAAATTTATAAAATACTTTCCAACGTAAACATCAAACGGCTGCTGTTGCATTTGATAAATTTCAACTGTAAAAAAAAAAAAGATATTTTTTAATACGATGAAGAGGTTTCAGCACACGTGAAAGGAACGGATCGGTTTTGAAGAAGGTTTTCTATGAATGAAAAAATGTTGTTTAACTTTAAAAGACATTCTTTGTTCGTAGTTCAACAATTGAAGCAAAGGTCATCGGGTTTTTATTTTTCATAGCTCTACGAGTTCTCAGTGATCTCAACTTTTGCTAGATATTCCTTCAAACTATCTTGTCCACCAACAGATTTCTCCATCCTCTAAATCCACCACTCGCAAGCCTTCTAAAAAATCATCCGAGCTGTAACATCTACTTCACACATTCCATGTCGCAATAGATGTACCAGTTCTCTTTCTCTTAACAATCATGTCCGTTGTCCTATCTATCATATGAGGTATACTACAGGTTCCGTAATCTAATTTTTTCCTTTTTTTTCTTTTTTTTTTAGAAAATAGAGTTGCCATCACTATGCTCAACCTTCTACCTGGAAAACCAAGGTTTTCCTGTCAGTATTTCCTGTTCTTAAACGATGAGTCCCGTTTTATAGACGCCGGATACCTGTACTCAAACTACCTTCATAAACGTTAGGATAGGAAAATTTTAGAACAGTTGTTTCCTGATATTAGAAGCGAGCAACCTTAATAGCATCAGTACTAACAACCGGAAAAAAGCCACTTTTTTTCCTCACTTCACATCTCCGCTGATAGGCAGCTGTTGTGAGTCGATCCAGAATATCAAACAATTAGGACGAAAAGGCAGTTCACATGTTATCCATTCTTTTTTCAAAAAAATAATTGAAACATACTAGAGTGGAACGATCTCCGAAGACATATTTCATAATATTTTTTTCCTATTACAAATGAAAATCTAAAGTTGTTATCACTAATTCTAACGGAGAACAGCTTACGTGTTTAACATCTATTCATGATTATTTGAATGTATCACCTACATGGAACACAAAATTTTGTTAATCCGATATACATACACATTCAATATACATTCGTTTTGAGAAACAGACTATATTAAATTAAAATTCCTGATTTACTTTTTCATAATAAAAACTAAATAATTGTTGAGGAAATTACAATTCACCTACATCATATTAAAAAAAAAATTAAAACTTTTCAATCAATGCTATTATTGGTATGAACACACTTATTAATTTTTTTAAAATTACATTTTCCCCAAAAACAAAAGAAAATATTATCAGACTGACCGGCAGATTCTTAACTGTGAATTATTTCAAATACGCCTTGTTTGACTTTAATGTGGTTTTTTCTGACGTTGTACTAGACCAAAAAGATTCCTGTGTTAGAAAAAAATACTCCAACGCTTGTATCAAACATAATAAATTTCTCAAAAAAAAAAAGGGTAAATTTCATTAAAATTTAATACCTTGCGACGCTAAAATTAATTCATCATTTCTCAATCGGATTAAATATTTCAAATGTTTATCCACCGCCTAATCTACATTGAATTCGGAATGTGCATATTCCGGGCATGAAATCTTTACGACGTATCCATTCTTTTCTTCAGATACCAACAATTTAACTTTGTTCACTGAATGGATGGATTTAGAAGATTATATCTGAAGGCTAGTATACAATGATATATATAAGATATTAAATTACAAATATTTAAAATTTGAATACAAAAAAAAAAAAAAAAATGCCGGCCTCCGTGGCGTGAGTGGTAGCGTCTCGGCCTTTCATCCGGAGGTCCCGGGTTCGAATCCCGGTCAAGCATGGCATTTATCACACACGCTACAATTCATTCATCTCATCCTCTGAAGATATACCTTAACGGTGGTTCCGAAGGTTAAAAAAAAATAGATAAGTCACACGATAAAATATGGGAATGAAGAGTAAATAAAAAAAAAGAAGAAATCTAATTATACTGAATAGGTAATAAATAAAATCCTAACACTAAAATCGTTAAAAAAATACATTGCAATGCTTATTTCTCGGTCGACAGATTGTACCTTTTTAACTGAAAAAAGCATACGATTCCAAACTATACATTACAAAAATATTAGATTAATAAAATGAGTATTTTCTAAAATACTGAAAAAAAAAAAAAAGAATAAATAACCATAATCCTAATATTAAAACCAAATATATTTAATTAAACGGAAAATTACCGTCGATTCAGTTCCATTTTCAGCGCGGCTCGGGTAGTAGGATGTCAGCACAGGCATATGGCAGCCCACAATGTCGCCATCTCCTATAACAAATGGTAGTATAAGTCTGACATATACAAAACTATTAATAATAAATAGAAAACCATATTTTTTTAAAAATCGTTATTAAAAAAAAAAATATAAAATGATCCTTGTAAATTTTTTGTTATTTAAAAAACAACATTTATTATAACGATACAAAGAAAATTTAATATTAAAATTACTCGAAACAAATTAATTACGTTGGCTTCAAAGCACGCACAGTCATCGTTTCACTCTGGGTAATCTCACATGAAATTAGGTTTATTTAGAACAGCTTATAAAAATTGTGTTTACGAATACATCGCAATACATTCAGAAGATGTAGGGTACGTAAAATAAAGAAAGTTTCTTTAAGTATTAAACATAAATACAGCAATTACTTAGAGCTAAAGTTTCATATTTATTAAAATCTTCATCTCGAGCAGCGTTTTTCTTACGTAATCAATAAATTTAAATATATTAATAATATTGGCCTTACTAATGTCAAATTTATTACCAACTTCTGTTCGCACACAATCTAACACATATTGTTATCAACAGTTACTTCGATTCTCTCGATTTAACTAATTTAGATCGCGTAACTTTTGTGAATCAAGCAAAGATTAGAAAAAAAAACCTATTACAAAAAATCGGTACCTAGACAGAAATTTTTCATCTGAAAATAATTACAATAAAATGCAGCAAGTTTCTTCAAATAAATGCGTTTTTACGTTTTAGAATACGAAAATTCTAGTTTCTTAATTTGTTGAATTCGAATTTAACAAATTAAGAAATAGAAAACTAGAACTTTTAAAATATCAAAACAAAGATATTTTATTACAAGTTGTTTTTTTAGTATCAAAAGCCCAGTAATAAGATTTTTTAGATCATCTTTTAATGTTGCACCAAACATTACAGTACTACATTTTGTTTTTTCTTTAAAGGGTAAGAAGGGTGGACTAAAATATACTCTAATCTTCGTCTCTTTCTCGAACATCTACCAGCTAGATAACAACAGAGCCAAAAAGGACTGGAAATAGTTTTACGCTTAACCGCTGTCTACATTATTATAACTTAGATAAACTTAACAACAAACTATTACACCTTGACAACTCAATAATTCCTGCACCTGCCACGAATGGCCAAAAAGATCACAAGATCTGCCACACGATCGTTAGAAGGGGAGATTCAACGCAACCAAAGTTAATAACTATATAAATTATAAAAACGTTAAGAATTATAAAAATCAATGCATATGGTAGTGGAAAGTCTTGAACATACAATAAAATACAGTTGTAATCAAATTTAACAACTTCTTTCTTTTAAAATCTCCTTAACATTAAAAAGAAATTTAACTCATTTTAAAAAATACTTCGCCAACAAGATTAATCAACGGCTACCATACAATCGGGAATCCGTTGCCTGTTAACAATCTCACTTTTTGTGGTATATTTCTTTAATAAGAAAAGACAATGAATCGTTTCTAAACAAAAGGGTTAGACTGATCAATCCCTTCTCTTTTGCTATGTGCTCCAGCGGTACTTAAGTTGAGATGTGTGTAAATAAATTGCAACAAAATATGGACTAATTAAAATAGTTCTTTCTTTATGAATCTAAGTAGTGTTTGTTCATTATAAAATTAATTCTTCTGAATTGGCTGGTGCATTTACTAGCAAAATTAAGATGGCAGTGGATTAAGAAACTACTTCACTTCTCACATCTAAGAATCTGCAACAAGAAGCTTTTTAGTTTTAAGAATGGCTTGCTGATTTTGGGATCGACTTGCGTTTCGTGTCCAGATCGCAGGCAATCCTTTGGACTCGGACACTCGACACACATACACAATTATTTTATAAAGGAAAGAAGTACGAGTTATAAGATTAGGCTTTATAGGCGATCTTTCAGGCCGCATTTGAACGAAGCCATTGCAAAGTTGGAAAAGACAGTAGATGCAGTTTTGAGGCTTATGGGCAGAATGCGCGAGGCCGACGCTCTTCAAAGAGAAGGGGTGCTTGCCTCCGTTGCGCCGTCAATGGTTTTATATGCAGTCCCTGCTTAGGCTACGCTGCTCAAGGGGAAATTGGCGCTGCTCAAGCTGCAACGTAAGTTAGAGATAGGTGTGGTTTGTGCCTATAGCACGGTAGCAAGGGAGACAGTTTTTGTAGTTGCTTCTGTTCCACCAATAGAGCTGCCGGCGAAGGAGACCATCGAAAGAGCTGCGGGTAAAACTAAGGTTCAAGCCCGAAAATATTTGTTGTGTAAATGGTAGGATGGCTTAGATCAGGATACCTGGACGAGGAAGTTGTCCCTTGGGTCCAACCATGGGTCGTAGGAGACATGGTGAGTTTAGCTTTGAGTTCATTCGGTTTTTTACCGGCCACGGGTGGTTTAATGATTACCTGTGTCGAATGCTTAGGCAAGCTTCTAGCCTTTGCATTTATTGCGAGGAACTGGACTCACCTGCACATACTGTTTTCAATTGCGTAAGATTTGTTTGCAATTATATATTGTTTGCGTCAGTTCATATTTATTTTCTTCCTCCGCACAAAAGACGCCGCCCGCCGCTAATATTGTAACACGAATCCTTAATAGAAACATTATTAGTATTGTCTGCCGCCCGCTGTTCATTGCATCGTATCCAAAACCTTATTAATTGTAATTAATTTTTGTATCGAAATACATTAAAGCTAAAAAAGTCACCTACATAAAATCACCTACATAAAATGTATTAAAACATAATGATGTGTTAATGATACATCAAATTATAATAATTAAAGGAAAATAATATAACTGAAATAAGAATAACAAAATTAGAAATCTCCAATTAGAAAAAAAATCCACTTTTGTGACCTTTTGATGAAAATATGTAAAAAAAAAAAACAGATTCCCTTTCACAAAACTATTTAGCTTCCACTTTCTTGTTCTATAATAATAACAGTTAGATAAATAAATAATTAATCCCTACTGTAAAAAGAAAATATTAATTCAAATGCAAGATAGCTGACATCAGACAAATTTTAGTTAAATTATTTACTGGTAGAGCAATATGGTAAATTTATTACACTTTTCATACAGTAAGTCAGTCTCGCTGTGAAATAATTAATATAAACCTCAACCATTTAACAAACTGGCATCCATTTAGAAATAATTCATGATTTTACTGCCTCTAGTTCTTTTAACTGTAATTCTTACATCAAATAACTCTGTTTTTAACATCACTGTTTTAAAATCCATTAATCATTTTACATTAACTGTTCATAATTGTATAAAAGAATTAAAAACAAAAAAAAATGATGGAATAAAAAAGGTTACAAATTAGATATAAAATTTAAGTAACACTACATGTTAAAAAGGTAACAAAAATCAATCGGTGAACAATAATACCCATAGTATCGGAGATGTATTATTATGCATTATCATATTTTGTCATGGCATTAGTAATATTATAGAACTGAAAACACTTCAATGTATTTTACGCATTAAAAAATAATAACTAAGCTACTTTAAAAAAAAAAAAAAAAAAAAATTAAATTTACGAGAAAAAACCATAGAAGACATAGCATTTAAATTAAAACATTAGAATGAGTATCTGAAAAAGAGAAATTATTTTATCACAACACAAACTTTTGGTGTAAAAATACCTTGGCCATTATTATACAATAATGATTATTGCTGTATAACATTGACTTTCATCAGCAAGTGTCAAATATATAAAAGATAAAAAGATCAAAAACTATTTTGTATCAATCTCAAATACGATTACAGGATATTTTAGGGTACAGAAGATTTAATTTTTATTTCGGAACGTAATTTTTTTCTTCAAAAATCATATTCCACAATACTGAAACTGAAAAAAGTATCGGTGGTTGAAAAGTCGCACATTTAATATCATAATTTTTCTAATCCAATTCATTGATTCCATGCGTATATCTAAATAAAACACAGGAAAAGTTTTTCTAAAAGATTTGGTTTTTAGTTACTAGAAGCTAAAAGCTATCGAGGATGTATTACCCGAAATTCTGCAAAAGTTTTTTCATTTGTTTCAATGATTCTCATATACCGCGCTCTCACGGAAAAGAAAGAGAAATAAAAGTTAAAACTGAAAACCACTTTTTCGATGTAAAAAAAAAAAAATAATAGTCACTTATATAAAAATTTGCGGTTTCAACTTCGGTATCTAAATCGCCAACAAGCAAGTACCAGATTTTTTTATTTTCTGACTATGGTTTTTACAAACCATAATAATAATTTTAAAATTACAACAGTTTTTTTTTTATTTAAAAAAAAAAATATAGAAATATTCCATCACTCAAATTTAATGGTTAAAAAATAAACGAATACCTTAAAAATTGGCAACTTAATCACTAACTTGGTGCGATCATCGCACCAATTCAAAAAAAATTTTTTTAAACGTAGAATTATTTATTTATACATTAATATTCATCGCTAATTTTTAATTGAAAATTTCAATTTAAATTTTATTTATCTATGCAGTTACACTGAACTGCTGCTCTAAATTTACAAGCAGCATAATAAACAATGAAATTCCAGAATAAAATCTTATCGGTTTTTTTTCTAGCTTAACGATATCGTCACGTAAGCTTGTAAGCTTGTGGATGGGATATGAAATGCCCATGGGGCTCGCTTAGTGGTTAATGCGACATCGCAATTCAGATGATTTCGAAATCGAGAGTTATAAGGTTCAAATCCTAGGTAAAGATAACTTTTATAACTTAGGTAAAAGATAACTTTTATACAGATATGAATACTAAATCGTGGATACCGGTATTCTCTGGTGGCTGGGTTTCAATTACCCAACCACACTTCTCAGGAGTGGTCGACCTGAGAGTGTATTAGAGTACACTTCATTCTCATTCATACTTTTCATCCTCATTCATCCTCTGAAATAATTCCTTACGGTAGTTCCGGAAAACAGAAAAAGAAAAAGAGAGGGTGGGATATGAAATGGAATTTTGTAGCGTAAGAAAAATGCCATTCTCTAACAGGATTCGAACCCGAGATCTCCACATGGAAGATCGAGACCACTCCACCACGGAATTTATAATCTATGACTATTTTCAAGGAAACAATAGTATTTAAAAAGAAGCTCAAAATTATTTGCGATAACCTTTTCAGACGATTATTTTATGCAATGTATTATATTTCTCATCCGCGATACCGATAAAATAAACTCTTGAATATGATTTTATTAAATTTAATAATCTTAAATATATCTTCACTCAAATTTAATGGTTAAAAAATAAACGAATACCTTAAAGATTGCCAAATTAATCCTAACTTGGTGCGACCGCCGAATACGAGAAAACTTTTAATAATTATCAACCGTCGGACGAATCTTAAACTTTTTCTTTAAGAGAAAAATCTCATAAAAATACACTAGTATAATAAATTTCCTACGAATCCGATACAGCGATATCACTTTATCTGTAATCATTATGTTATTCAAGAAACTTTTCTTGATGCCTCCTCGAGACGCTGAACAAGTTAAATCTAAGGATGGAGTTCGGAGAGTAAAAGGGAGATGAATGGATTATTTGAATGGAGGTCGCAGTATGCAGCTTCAGCAGAAAAACGCCCCATCTTTATCTACCATCGTCGATATATCTAGGAACACTTCTCTTGACTGAACACAGCCTAATCCGCTACTTGATAAATGGTCTTACACCCTTCTCCCTGATGAAATTCTGTAAAGCCACACTACTAAAGCGTATATCCGGAACAAATTATTTTCAGCTTAAACACATCTGAACACACACATATAAATATTTAAAAATCAAAGTTTTTTCCCCTTCAGAATTATATCATCCAAACGGAATAAAAGCAAACCGATTCATTAAAAAGTAAAGCATCTTCTAGAATTTTTGAGTATCATTTCTAATTGAATTTAAAAAACTCACGAAGATAAATTTATGTTTAAAACGCTAATGGAACACCTAACACAAATCTGAGCGCCACAGAACAGAACGAAAAAAAATTTAAGGAAGTAAAATTACGTGTCAGTTTTTGTTTTACGCGGTACAAAGTCAGCCGGTTTTAATAGACTTATGATACTTAAAATTACCCACAGCGGCGATCTACCGCTGTGGGTAATAAACCACTAATAACTGTGGATAAACCATAAGCCGAGTGATTTACATTTATTGGATACATCGACGAAGCAAAAACTGCCGAAAATCGGTGTAAAACCTCACCCTGTATCAAATTTCTGGAGGAAATACATTTTTTTTCTGCTGCAGCAGATTGACCGACACGAAATGGCTTTTCAATAACAACCTGATCCGATCTCGGATAAAAATTCTCGAATTTCTCACAGGGTTTGCGAGTGGAAAGGATTAGGTTACATTATGTTATAAGAATAAGGGAGACTCATAGAGCTAGAGAGCCAGCAATGTCATCCGGTTGGCAGAAGCTGCCCTGTGGATCCGTTTGTCACCGTTGTCACCCGTTGGTCGCACAAAAACCTAATAATTGAGTGTTTGTAATGAATTGAGTGTTTGTAATGGTGACAGAATAAGTGAAATTCAACTGAAAAGAAGAAATAGTAATTTTGGATAATGAATGGAAGAAAACGCAAGAGTGGAAGGGCTGATATATATAATAAATTCATTGTACACTTCATTTAAAAAAAAAAAAATGGAATTTAACATATTGAAACAAGAAATTCGTTATCATATAGGCTACGTACGTAAATTGAAAAGTATAAGGCGGGAAATTAAAACAAATCAAAAAAAACCAAGACGGATATAAAACGCAATAAAATAAACAATAAAAAAATTCTGAAGCATTTAACAATATTTTAATTCCAATCGATCGTTATATTTTTATGACATTAAAAATACAATCGAATTTCAAAATTTGGAGAAGCCAATTAAGATGTTTGGTCTATTATCAAAAAGAATATATTGCAAAATTAGACAAAAAAAATTAGTAGAAATTTCAATAAGTATTCAAAGAATAAAAACAAAGACCTGTCGTGTAAAATAGTATTAACTTATTAAAAATAAATAAAATTTTATGTTAAAAATAAAAATTACACTGAATACATAAAGAATTTAAAAAGTTAAATAGCGACTTAACAGTTTTCTTGACTGAAATTTTACGATTATAATATCATAAATCAGGACAGTAAGAAATAATATTAAAATGAACACCGAAATTATTTTACAGTAAAAGATAACAAGAGAAGGATAAGTTTGAATAATACAATTTCATTAAAGAACATCTTAACTTACTTTAAGACAAGCAACAGTAATACATCATTAGAGGTTTAATACTTAACAAAAATATAATGAATGATGCCACAACAGTTCAAGATTTATGCTCGTAAAAAGACAGACGGGAATAAATGAAGAGGAGGATAACAGTAGCTTCTTGAAGCAAGAGGGGGAAATAAAATTCTTTGAATCGGTGATGGGTGATGGGTAAGAAGAAAAAGAAGAAAGGGTGACGGTAGAGAATGGATGAAAGAAAAGGGGGGATCGGCAGGATGGAGGCCAAGGCATGAATGGCGGCAGTGGATGGATCAATATCTTCCATTTAACTATCCTGATTCTGTACTCGACTCGCACACTGCAGTACTCTTTCACTCATTGAGAATTCGTCGCATGTAGACTAGATCAGAACCACGTTTCTTACATACACAGAGACATACAAATATATATTTTAGAGAACCAGTTATAATCAAAAGAAACAAAATCATAGTGACTAGATAGTTGTCTTTAATCATAAGAAAATGACAGATTCAATTGCAAAAAAAAAATGATCTTTAATTTATTGAATCTTGTAATCATAACTAAATATTAATAAATATTTTTTTTTATTGGAAATTACTAGAGTCGATATTTATGGTCAGACCTGCCAAAGGACGATTCATAAAAGGAAGCGTGTTAAAAAATGTGCAGTAGTTGCTGAGGACATCGGTGTCCTCAGCAACTACTGCAGATTTCTAAAAGTCGATACATCTTAAACATTACCATCGAATCATATTTTTAAAAGTCCTTAAAAGTACAATAAAATATATAAAACTTAATTAATATAGAAGATTAATTAAGATTTTAAAATTAAATAAACAAATTAGGCAACGATTACTGAGCGATTAAAAGCAACGGTATTAACGATACTGTAACAGGACCGATATGACAGCTCTGGGTAATGGATTCCTTCCAGCTAAGAAGAAAGTATGAGAGAATTACAATGATATGAATCCAGAAAGGATCCTTTCTCAGACTGACAGGTCCGTTTAACAATCTGTTCTTTGTAGTACAGAAAACAGGTATATCTCCAACAGCTGTTGTTCGATGAAAAGGGTTACCGGGCCGGAATAATAATTTATGGGGAAAATGTGAGAGCGCGGATATTGGAATTATTACGCTTCAACAATTAAGGAATGAGGCGGGTACTGGTTCTGCAGGCCAGAGGATATAAATACTGCAGGAACATTCACTATTAAGCGAGAAGCTAGACGAGAACTAGACCGTGTTCGGCATAGTCGCGAACACAGTGAGAAGTTCTGCAAGGACACGTTCGATGAGATGGTGTGATGGCGTTATCAATCAGCGTTTGGTAATAACGAGTGAACAATACATCAAAAGCATTCTGGTGTGGACAATTAGGGAGTGCAGGAAGTTGTTTGGCAAGTTATTGGTAAACAATAATGAAAGTGATAGTACTAAATTAATCCGTAAAGTGTAGGGTAGTTTTATTGAAAACAGCAAAGGTTTGTGAAGAGAGATGAACTTTAGACTTGTCTAAATCTTATCTTGTTGTTAATGTAATATAACGTGTTAATATTAGCAGCCATTATTATGTCTAAACAATTGGATGATAAACTGGTTTTTATGATTCAACTATCTGTAATGTACTATTTTTTATATTTATTCACTATTATTATTATTGTCGTCGTTGTTATGACTATTATTATTATTATTAATCTTATTTATTTATATCAATCGATTATTGTTGTTTATTGTTTATTATTGTCGTTTATTACTATTATTATTATTTATTGTTCTTATTTTCTACGTCCTTAGACAGATAAACTTAGACTAAAGTCCTTAGACTGATTTTCTATGTCCTTAGAACTGATGAATTTATAAAAAAATGTTTAGTTGTTAGCCTCTCAATATCCTGGTCGAACCGCGAACAGGCGAAAATAAGAGAGACTAGAAGTAGTTACAATATATTCAATAAAAATCGATGGGTAAATTTAGAAAAAAATAATTAAAGTAGAGAACAAACTTTCGGTACGTATGCAGAAATGGTAAAATACAAATGATGATGAAAATTGAAAATTATATAAACATTTAAAAAATTAAATTAATAGAAAAAGCGAAGTAACAAAAGAAGGTTGGTTGACGGAAAGATAAAGTGACGGGGAAAAAGGAAATATTTATAGGAAAAACATAGCTTACAAAAAAAAAAAATATGAGAAAACTGCAAACAAAAAGTAATTATATAAACGAATTCGATGGAAGACCGTTAGGAAGGAAAGCTAGACAGAGAGAGAGGCAATAGATGCTAAAAGTAGTACATAGGACTGCATAGAAAAAATCATCCGATAAGAGGTAGAGAAGAAAAAAAAAATCGATGAAGAGACTGTATTCAAAACGCATTGAAATGCTTATAGAGGAATAAAAAACGATACCTTCCATGGATTACTATGCTGTTGGATTGAGTAAGTCAGAGTGCAAAAAGTTTTAAAGATCAGAGAAGTACGGTTAGATCTCAATTGAAAAATTAGTTTTACCGTACCAAAGAAAGTTAAAAGCGGATGAAAGCGACCTAAATTTGTAAACAATTTGTTTTGCCTGTTGAAGTTGAAGAGGCTCAATGAAAGTATCTTTCTACGACAATAATGATAACTATTTCATAGCCAATAACTTTGATGAAACGAATGAGAAATTACTAGTAGAGCCGAACATTCGTGCACTTTTTTATAGACTTGACATACCGATGCACGACACAGTACGTTTTGATTATGCCATCTAACAATGGTCGGCAAACTGCGGCTCGCGAGCCACATGTGGCTCTTTGACTACTTGGCTTCGGTTCTTCCACGAAATGTTTAGTGCAGGCACGGAACGTTATTTATTAACTTGCCTTGTATGAGACGAGTAAACATTTTTAAAATGTAAGCTTACAGAAAAGAGGCACATTTTTAGAAAACAACAATAGCATGGATAATCGCTCGCAAATATGTGTATCATTACCTCCATCGAATTGCTGCGCGCCGAAATGTATTTTAACTATTTGAAGTTAAACCGCTTTTCGGCTCTTTTAAAATCTTGGTTAAAAAAATGTCTCTTTGAATAAATTTCAATTTTGTATTGTTTATATTTGGCTCTTTTGTATGACGAGTTTTCTGTCCACTCCCATATAGTATACAAGCACACGGAATAGAAAATAAGGAAAGGTAATCAAGTACAGGAAGGTACGAGACGATATAGCCCGTCCCTACACTATTGTATTTTAGAATCGAAGAAGCAATAAAGGATCTAATAGAAAAGTATGTAGAGGATCAGTTCAGATGTAAAATTAAAAAAAAAAATGGGATTCTTTGCTGATGATATTCTTAGACATGTGTCTTATATTCATATGACATGTATCTTAGTAACATCAGTCAATTCTTAATATTACATATGATAAAATAAAAATTAATCAAGAAAACTGGAGCATTACCTTTACAAGGTAACATTACAAGCCTTACTTATAATAAATACGGGTTAGGTTCTATACCAAAAGATTCAAACATATATTTTATAACAATTTTATTTTTTTGATGCCTATTAATCGGGCGAAATAAAAAAATCTTAAAGAAAACGAGAAAACGTGAATGATTAAATATAACTTGCAAAAATACATCGTATCAGATCATTAAAAAATTAGTTAAAAGTAAAACAAAGCCGTCCATTTTTTCTTACATTAAATTAAACTTTTTTTTATTTTTTCTTCAAAGATATAAAATTACAGGATTAAATCATTTTCAAAAAAATATACAACAAATTGAAAAAGTTATAATGCATAATGCATAATGTGTTGCCAGCAAAGATAAGCAAACCGTAGCAAATGAGGCAATGAGGGACAGAATTTTTTTGAGCGATGGAGTCATTCATCATCCGAGCACAGGAGGGTTGTAATGTAATGCATATGATGTGAACTGAAATAACGGTCGCTGCTAGTTTGATTAATTACAAAAGAGGGTCGGTTGTTAATTGAAAAACAGTTTAGACGAGTATACAGCGACCGGCAACCGCAATACTACGCGATCTTTGCTCGTCTACATTTCATATACACGATTCTCAACATCAATAAAATTGCGATTATTTTTTAACCTACGGTGCATTCTCCACACACACACATATATATATATACACGGATATACGGAACGGAACATTTTAGGTTAACGGTTATTTTTTACAGAAAGCATTCCCAACATACCAATCAGCACTTTACATAAAGGAGAAGCACATTGTTCCTGATCCACCCACACTTATATCGAGCTCAAAATGTAACTCCTACAGAAAGAAAAGCAGAATTTTAATCTTACAACTATTCTTTAGACAAAAATAATAAAATAACAGCTTCATATTGTTAAAGTAGTAATTCATAAAAATTAAATTTTTGTCAAAATACTTTACTACGGTAAAACATTCCTTTTTTTAAAAAGCGAATACAAAAATATTTTCAGTTTTGAACGTTTGTTTGTTTATTATACATTTTTCTTGTATAATCTCAAAATGCTAGCTAAAATACTCGTATGTAAAATTTTAACTACTAAGTTTATGAACGATACTTTTCCTTTGTTAATAAAGTTAGTAACTAGATTGGAAAAGAAAGTATACTGAAACCAGTTGAATAAAATTTTAATGAATTCAACACTAAGTTTCTTAGAAAGTGTTTAAGTGAAAGATTAAATATTTGGTTTTTTTTAAAATTTTTTTTAGAACAAATTAAAAATAATAATCAGGTAAAAACAATGTGTAAGTTGTGGTATCTAAAATCTTCGACGTATCCAGAAAATATGATCCGCTCAAGAATGAGCTGTTTTCATTTCAATAAAAAAAAGTTAAAATATTTTAACTTTTAAGTTAAATATTAAATTTAATATTAAGTTAAATATTTTAAGTTAAAATATTCCGTCGGCCGTCTTAATTTCGCCTTTTGTTTCACTTATCAAAAATTGTAGTATTTTTCAATGTTGAACGCTAGAATGTAACCTTCCTCATAGATATTGTATGTTTCGAAGTCATGAGTTCTAAGGTTCAAATCCTAGCAGATATAAAAATTTTTATACGGATTTGAATACTAGATCGTAGATACCGGTGTTCTTTGGTGGTTGGGTTTCAA
>JAAAKQ030049377.1:0-35356 GCA_010016005.3 Zanna intricata | reverse complement strand
TCAGAGGATGAGATGAATGAATTGTAGCGTGTGTGAAAAATGCCATGCCTGACCGGGATTCGAACCCAGGACTTCCGGGTGAATTTTATATTACAGCATAAAATTTAGTTAAAATGTTTCTTTAAACTATGAATATTAATTTTTACATGAGGTTAACATTGTTACATTTGTTCTCAGTGAAATATAATCAGTACCTTAAAAAACACTCTGTTTATCAGATTCTAAAGCCATTATACATTACTGCTATTAAAAACAATTTGGCGTAAAGAGAATTATAAATAATACATATGTCTCTGCTATTAAAAACAACTTGATAAATGCTTACTTCAAAACAGTTGTATATGTCCTAATTAATTAACAACTAGCAGGACTGATTAATATTAAACAAAGTATAACCGAGCATAAAAATAATTAAAAACATAATTATTTTAATTTACATTATTAAGTAAAGTCGCACAAAGAATTTGTTTGTACGGTCAGGGTAATCTCAAAAACCGCTGAACTGTTATAAAAATTCCTTCATTGTTTTGAAACCTACTGCTTTCTGAGTGTGAAAGGCTATCTACAAGGGGTGAATGTAATGTAATGCAGTCATTCATAAAATGAAAAGACACTGAAATGTAACAAATATGGCATAAAAGTACTTTTATCTCTACAAAAACTCACATTTATTTTTCCACGTAGTCACAATTTACGGCTACACATTTCTTCCAATGGAGAATGATTTTCTCATTTCATCAATGAAGAATCATGGTGCTCTTTCCTTGATTCATGACCTCACTACGTCTTCCAGTTCTTCAACCATAATGAAGTGAGTACCCTTGCAGACAGAGGCAAATACCATAGAACACCAAATCTGGTGAGTATGGAGGGGGGTATGGACTCACAAGAACCTTGATGATTGCATACGATGTGTGTGGCTAAGCATTAGCATATTGCATAATATCAGCTCACAATATTTCAATTAACGTTTTTATCACCATAAACACCTTTTAGAAGACAATGTGCGTCACTAGTATTAACTTTTTCCACTGTTAAACATTCAATCATTGCATGTTTTTTTAGACATGCTGACATAACAGGTGTACTCGACTCTACTAACAACGGCGAATGAGAGAAAATGATTGGACGTAGCTCAGCCAATTTTTTAATGTTAATAGCAGGGAAATGACAGTACTAGATGAAAGCACTTGTCGCTTTGGGTAACATTTTGTAATTCCATTAAATTCCAGAGAGCATTATATTTCAACCACCCTCATAGTCGATACTTTATCTCTCCAGAGTAATTCTTCATGGTAATAAGATTAACATAGATAAAAAATAAAATTTTATATGGAAAAAACTGTTCATTATTCATCCACTAACCTTTGTAATCTGATTCCATGGGATCTGAAGTGTATCATAAATACATTTATGATATATATTATGAGACAATATAAAATAATTATATAATAATTATAATTAAACAAATTTTATATTAAAGCATAAAATTTAGTTAAAACATTTCTTTGAATTATGGATATTAATTTTTATATGAGGTAAACATTGTTACATTTGTTCTCAGTGAAATATCATCAGAACCTTAAAAAAGCCAGTTTAATTATTGTGTTATAATTGTTATATTATAATTATATAATTTTTATTTTTATGTGTGAGATTAATTTTCTTGTTTATTATTACATATTATGTGACTTATTTCTATAAAAAAACTGAAATATAAGATACTCAAAATTTTCTATTTCAATAGATTCAGTAAACTTTCAATACCATATAGGGTAAGATACCACTTACCTGTTGCAGGTCTCTACCTGTTCAGTTCCACGAATTAAGAGAAACTGGGGTACTAAAATTTTCAACATAGATAAATACATATTCACACTTCATACCTATTCAAAAGTCTTTGACGAACACTATCAGATGCACAACTGACAAGAGCTGGAGATTTCAGAAGCAGATCGGCCAACTGAACAGGTTCTAACTGGTCCGCCAATGCTGTCATAATTGAATGCGGTAATCTTTCTGGCCACTGACCGAGACATTTCATAAGATAATATGACATTCCTAATAATTGCTTTAAATCAAAATTTCCCTACAACAGTAAATAAAAACAATATTAATTTACAAATAGATGTAACAGTTTTTTTATACTACCTATAATTGAAAATTCAGAAGATGTTATATCTCTAAAAATCTGGATTAGAATTTTTTTTAAATAGTGAATCTAAAAAACATTTTCTTTTTTTAATAGATCAAACACCAGTTGGATAAGCCAATAAAAATAAACCAATTAAAAATAAATAATAAAAAAGAATCCCCTTCATATACATTAAGATTTTAAAATTCTTTGTTTAGTGTATTGGTAAGTAATATGGGGCAATATTTTCCTAAACATCCATATTTAAGTATAAATTACTATAATTTGAAAATAAATTTACTTATACAGAAGATTATTTAACAAATATTTATAAACTTTACGTCCACTTTGTTATTTCTTAGTGGTAAAAGCAATGAATTAAAAATTTAATATTAAAGTAAAAAAAAAAAAAAAAAAAAATTGATCTCCATGATGGTGTGGTAGGATCTTAACCTTTTATATGAGGGGTCCAGGATATGAATCTCAGTTAGACATGCCATTTTTCATACACTGCAAAATCCTATTTCCATATTCTCACATACAATTTTGTGAGGATTAATTCATCAAAAAAAAAAATTATCTTAAACAAAAATTCTAGATACATTACTTTAAGATAAAATAAATAAATCGTAAATTATACTGATT
Source organism: Zanna intricata (assembly GCA_010016005.3). Taxonomy (NCBI): domain Eukaryota; kingdom Metazoa; phylum Arthropoda; class Insecta; order Hemiptera; family Fulgoridae; genus Zanna; species Zanna intricata. The sequence continues at coordinate 32,577 of JAAAKQ030049377.1, read as the reverse complement.
CAAAACTAGTGTTTATAACAATCTATGAACAGTACGTAGAAGTTTCTTGTGCCTCCTAAAAGAAGATATACATTATTCATAGAAGATGCCAATAAATATATATATATGTAGCAACTTCACTATATTCTAGCAATAAGAGATTCAGAAACCAAATAAGACAGCTGCAGTTATCCAAGAGTTGATGTAGAAAGTGATCAAAATATGATCTTAGTTAAGTACTCATTACTAGAACCGTTCTGAAAGTTCTTGGCCTGATACAAAGATGAAACAATTATGATCATTTCACTAAGATATTTAACAAGATGATTCCTTAGATGGTAAACTCTGGTATTTCAAATGTGTGAGATTAAGACGTATAGTTCTTTATGTTATGTTTCTTTTAACACCCCCTAAGGCAACCGGACCTGCCGTTAGGCATAACACAGCTACCTCAGTGTCGTAGTAGCAGTCTCTGCCCCCTCCCCCTGCATTCTAGCCTCTCCAGGGGCTTACAGCTACAGATCCCTAAGAAGCTTTTTGCTTTCAGCTCCGCAGTTGGGAGAGATATAGCTGTTGATGAGTTTGTGCTTATCTCCACAGCAACAAAGCTGTTGCCTCTCTCCACATGTGTGACTGGCATAACTTATAGAGACGTTCCATATGCCCATGTCACCCTCCCTATCTACATACCATGCGTTCACACTGTCTTTTTGTTGGGTTCCATTATCAGCAGCAAGTCGAAATCACCTACCAGCACTGTTGCCTAAGCCAGATTATAGGCAGCCATGTTCTTGTTTGCAGTTAGTTGCAAACAACTCATTGCTAGTTGCTTTTGCAGTCTTGGCTACCCATGCAATGGCCGCTCTCCCTGCACATCACACACTTGACAGGCTACTTATGATTCGTTCTGCAATGGCCTTGTCTCCATAGTTGTAACAGCAACTGCTGTGATCAAGCCCTTATGATTTGCGCTGCCATATGATTTGATCTGATGATTTGCATCAGCTTGTCCTCCTTCAGTGTTTCTGAAGTCAGGTCCTGGAATATCTAGGCAACATCCTTCACTTGTTGGAGAATTTGCTGGATCGAATTTTTGATTACCTGCTTTGTCATCGAGTGAGCCCTGCATAAGTGCAGTAATGGCTGGCCCTCTGCCTTTAACAATTCCAGTTCTGGGCATCCTTCAGTCCCAGAACTATCATCTTGTTTTCACGTCTTCGTTTTTGCACCCTATCCACGATCTCCTTTGTGGGCATGTCTTCAGTCATTAGGCCCGAAAGGATAGCTGACGGGGGGGGCCTTGGCGCCATTAACGCCTTCCTGCCCCCCCCCCCCCCCGAACACTGCTTCTTCTTCCATCTCTATTTGTGCTGATGGGTCATACATCGATTGATCCCCTGATGTTATCCCACACCTAATTCCACTTGATAACACACAAGCATAGCACAATGGGGTGGGTGAAATTGAAACAAACATTTTTGGGGGTCTCGGAAAAAATTGGAGGGGTTACCTCGGAGGGGGGGGATCCAGCCTAGAATCCAAAGGGTTTTGGAGCCAGGGGCCCTGACGTTGAGATATAGGGAAACGGCTGTTCCCTACATAATTCTCTCAAGGGATTTAGAAAAATTTCCAAGTTCCACTCGTTCAATTGAATGAGTTGCTAGGGCTACTATTTTTTTGCCTAGTAGAAAACTGACTAAGTTGATACTTCAGAAATACACTAGGAATTACACTAGCTAACAACCTCGTTGCTGCTAATAAAGGCCATGTAAAAAATCTGATATGGACACCACATCATTTCCTTGTCGGAAAAACCAAATAATACGATTTTAAATTATAATTTTCAATTAATATTAAATAATCAAATATTTCACTGAATTTATTACATATACACATACGTAATAATGCCTATTAAATTACATATACACATTTTTAAAAGTCCATAACATTTTATTTCACTTCTGACTCTTTGTCATATTTTTTTATATTTATCGTTATTATTGAATTATTATTTAATGTAAATATTTTTTTACAAACACAGGTTAATAATTATCAATAAATCAATATATTTAAATAAAAAAAACAAAAAGAAAAATGAAGTCAGATCTGAACTAATGAACCTTCCCCTTGTACTATCCAAATATTCCAAAATAAAAATTTTATTTGGCTGTAACTCTGGAACCAATAAAATTAAGTACAACTTATGACGTATCGTTGAAAAGCTCTCAATCAGCGCAGTTAAGAAAAAGTCCAAAATCCAAATTTTTGGGATTTTGGGCTTTTTGGATACTTTTGGTTCAGTTGATTGGAATCAAAAGGGGAGATGCACAAGTAGATGTTACAACAGTCCTAAATCCAAAATTTCAACATCCTATCGCTAATAATTTTTGAGTTATGCAAGATATGTACTTATGTACATACATCATACCGAAACTAGTCAAAATGGATTCAGGGATGGTCAAAACAGATATTTCTGTTGAAATCGGAAAAATGAAAATTTTTGCAATCACAATACTTCTCCTTTACTATGTACAAGGAAGTAAAAAGTTGCGGAGTGGAAACTAACCTAATTGACCGAACACATGGTGAATTGTATAATAACCATCTGCTACGGAATAACGTATTTCACTAAATCTACTAAATTATCTTAAAATAACCACTATTTACTCTAAAGTAATTTACAAAATTGTTAATTGCTGTTCTATAGTTTATTAACCCTAATTAATCAAGTTTTGACTTACTGTTTAGTCACCACCATGTGGTCCTACTCTGGATCCACGTAACACTTAATAGCTAGTACATAGCTAAAATGATCAGTACATGTAATCGAACAAATAAGAATTGGACACTCTGTACAAACATACTCACAAAGATAACTACTTCCACAATATGACTATAAAACACTTCAGCTATACATGTACCTCTGTATGTTCAATAGCAAACTAACCTGAACATTTAGCTTGTTTGTAGCAATTGACTAAAGCAAATATATTTTGACACATTCTGAAAAATTGGTATAATTAAAGATTGAGCTGTTATAAAGTACTTTGTTTTAAAAGATTTAACCCCAATAGACATACAAAAAGTTAGATTTTACTTTTTGATTGTTAGATTTTACTTTTTGTTTGCTGCTGAATTAAAAGATCATCATTCATCTATTCAAGACGGTAGCACTCAGGATACCCAAAAACTGTTAGTTCCAATGAAACTGTCACAAAAATCCAAAATGCTATATTAAATGACTGCTAAATGAAGAAATGTGACGTTACTGACATTGCAAACATCTTGACATACTGTGTCCACTACAATTTACAAAAGATTTTAAGCATGAAAAAATTTTCAACTTGATGGATGCTGCATTTGTTAACAGTCAATCAAAAGCATATTAAACTAATACTTCTCGACAGTGTTTAAATCTATTTAAATATGATTCTGCAGAGTTTCTTTAAAATTTTATAAAAATAAATGAAACGTGGATTCATCAACACATTACAGACCAAAGGGTGGGTGGGAGCAGGTGAAAGTGTGCCAAAAGGAGTGAAAAAGGTTCCATCTGCAGGAAGAGATGTGGCTACAGTTTTTTGCAATACTCATGGTGCGGCACTTATCGATTAGCTGGAAAAAGACATCAACATCACTGAGGAATTAGAGGATCAAATGAAGGGTGATAGTCAGGACAAAAAAATGTTCTCTTTCCCCAGAATGATGCGCCTGTACACTTGTCTTGGGTTGTTGCTACAAAACTCTATGATGTATGCTTCACAATGCTTACATATGCAACATATTCATTGCATCTGACTTCTAGTAATTACTTCCTTTCCTAAACTGAAGAAATTGCTTGCTGAACAAAGATTTACTTCAAATGATGAGTTGAACTTGAGAGATCTGCTTATTTTGCAAAGTCTTGCAAAGTTGTTGACAAATTGTCTTTGTTATTAAAACCAGATGAAGAGCTACAGCAGCCAATAGCTGAAGAACTTGATGGATAAAAGCTCAATTAACAGCAAAAGACATCACATTTACGGAATATTTTGAAGCAACATTAAAAAAATGTCAAAAAGTGTGAAATCTTCCGGCGACTCTTTAATTACTTCGAGAAAATATTTTGAGGGTCACGCATCCGAGCTGTACAACATTTTGGATCAAGCATAAAGAAACATTCCTGCAGTTGCTAATATAAATTACAAAATATTTACACATTCCTGGGACCTCTGTACCGTCTGAAAGAGTTTTCTCCAAAGCAGGCCAAATTCTTTCATAGAGAAGAAAATTAGCATGTCCAAAAAATGCTGACATTTATAATTTCCAAAAAATGAAACCAAAAAATGTTGACATGCTAATTTTTTTGAATAAAAATGTACAGAAATGGATAACTGCAGAAAAACTTGTTTTCATGGTAATTTATCTAAAAGCTATGTTACTTCTTATATTTTTAATGCTATTTCTCATATTTTTCATTAGTAATATGTATACTATTATTTCATATTACTATTTGTTTGATCTGAGTACAGTGTTGTACTTTTTCAATTAAATGTTAAACATGAACTACGAGTTGGAAAATTTAAATACTGTGTAATTACTGACTTTTTAATTTATCATCGTCTCATAAGCAGACTTTTATTTATTATTAAAAGTTGTGTTTAATAAAACTATGTGTTACAATTCTAAATGGAAAAAGTCAGCAATGGAAAAATGTCAAACTAAGCAAGTAAATTAACAGATGAGCAACAAATATATGTTAATTTAATTATAAACATATAATATTTAAAAAAGTGAAAATTTGTTATATAGAAGTAGAGTTTTATTTAAATCATTCATATGTGTTTAAAATATTTTTGAAATACAAATGTACAATAGAATTTAAGTACCAGTACAGTTGTTTTTTTTTTTTTTTTAAGGGGTGAAAAACACATGTTATCATCGCCCGACTTAAATATAATGTGTTCAATAAAACAAAGTAAAAACAAAACTAAGGCTAGATTAAAATTAGTGTATAAAAAAAGCTGATAATATACATCAAATTGGATAAAAACTTAACAAAACTAATATGAGCTAAAAACTTAAAATTAATATCACAAACAAGGAGAAAAAAAATGTAAAAACTACAACTAAATTAAAATAAAAATATTAAATAAGTAGAATATTGTTGTGTAGTTGTGGGATTGTATATATTGTAAATTGTGTAGTGTTTTTGGTGTAAAGTATGTGTGTAGTGTAAAGTGTTCTGGAGCTCAATGTGTAGTTGGAAGTAAAGCTGCAGAGGCTAGGGCTGTGGGGACACCAATCCCCAAAGTCTTAAAGAATAAGACTCCCCATTGAGGAGTACAGTTATGTAACTCGTACTGTTAAATTAGGTATAATGATATGATTTTATGGTAATGGCATGACACATTGAAAGGCATTTTTTCTTAATAAGCTACCAAGCGTACTTGCTTATGCAATATTGTTCATAGCTGGTATAAGTTAAAACATGAAGAGGTGGAGGTGACCGAGTAGTGGGGAAATGGAGAGCATGGTGGGCTAACAGTAGATATGTTTGGTGTGGAATGAAACTGAAAGAAATGTTTCTACTTTCTACAGTAGTTGATGTTTCCGACAAACAACTAATTTGTAATTCAACACAAAAGCAGTTTATTCAATGGACTAATATTGTCAGAGTGTGTTGAGTCATAGGCAATTTTTCAAAATCAGTCTACTAATATTTGTATGTTATTAAATCAGTCGACAAATTTTAATAATCGACTAATCTAACTAATTTTAGTCAAACTAATCCCATGGATAAGCTGAACCCTCAAAAATGTGAATTTTTTGTAATATGACACCCACAGATTTTTATTAGTTTGAATTATCCAGGGGCTTCTGCATTAGTTAAATAATTTTACAACATTGAGCTTGCTATTAATTTTGTATATTTATGGAGTTTTACATGCACACATAAACTGTGAGAGAAACTTAAAATGTAAAAATAAATTTTACATTACAGTAAAAGTATTACCTGATTATCTCCCACACCCAACCAATTCAAATACTCATCTGGACTCATTCCAGACATACCAATATACTTGCTACCTATTTCCCAGTCAATTTCTTTGTCAGACCTGTAAAAAAAAGAGAATAATCAGAAAAATATAACAGAATAATAAAAAAGAAAAAGAAATGAGAACAATCAGAAAAGCTGAAAAAATATTAAAATTATCACTTCAATGACAAGGGACTGGTATACAGTTTTGTATGGTGCAATAAAGTTTGATTCCCAGCTAGTGTTTGATACTTTATAATACATCAACCTCAACTAAGTCGCTTAATAACCTTAAGAGTTTATACAAACAAATTTAAAAAAAAATATATACCTCTAAATATATTAATATGTACAAAAACTACTAAGAGAATTCAGCAAGCCAAGTGAAAGATATTTACTTAAAAGAAGAGGTTTATTAGTAAACTTGTTCAGTGTCATCTTTTAGTCTGTTTTTTTTTGTCTTCAGTCATTTGACTGATGTATCACTCCAAGATTCCCTATCCAGTAGCAGTCATTTCATTTCAATATAACCCCTACATCCTACACCCCTAACTATTTGTTTTACATATTCCAAACATTGCCTGCCTGTACAATTTTTTCCATTAACATGTCCTTCTAATAACAAAGCGACTATCCCAGGATTCCTCAATATGTAGCCTACATAAGTATGTGTCTGTTTTTACTATATTTTTCTAAATGCTTCTTTCCTCATCAATTTGCAGCAACACAAATTTACCCACTCACCTGATTTTTAACGTTCTCCTGCAGCATCAAATTTTAAATCATTTCTCCTAATCTTTTTTAAAATCTTTTCTTCTCAAGTATTTCAATAACACCATATAAAGCTACACTCTAAACATATACTTTCAAAAATGTTTTCCTCGTGTTTAAATTAATTTTTGATATAAGCAAATTATATTTCTGACTGAAAGCTTGTTTCATCTGTGCTATTCAGCATTTTAAATTGCTCCTGCTTTGTCTATCTTTAGTAATTCCACTTCCTAAATAAACAATTTCTTCTACCACCATAATCTTTTCTCTTCCTATTTTTATATTCAATCATCCATCTACATTATTTCTACTACATTTCATTTTGTTCTTGTGTAGGACTTCATCCATACCACGCATTAGTTCTTCTAAATCATTTTACTCTTGGCTAGAATTACTATATCATCAGAAAATTGTAGCATCTTTATCATTTCACCTAGCACTGTTACTCTGGATCTAAATTGTTCTTTAACATCATTAATTGCTTGATCTATATAAAGATTAAAATGTAATGAGGATAGGGAACATCCTTGTTGGACCCCCTTTTTTATTATAGCTTCTTTCTTATGTTCTTTGATTATTGCTGTTCCTGTTTGTTCCTGTAAATGTTACCAATTGTTCTTCTATTTCTATATGTCAACCCTAAATTTTTAAAATGCAGAACGTTTCATTCCAGTCTACGTTATCAAATGCCTTTTCTAAGTCTATAATTGCCAAGTATGTTGGTTTGTTTTACTTTAATCCTTCTTCTACTACTAATCTGAACACTAAAATTGCTTCCCTTTCCCTATACTTTTTCTGAAACCAAATTGGTCTTATCTTAACATTTCTTCCACCCACCTCACTATTCTTCTGTACAGAATTCTAGTAATGATCTTTGATGCAAGAGTAGTTAAGCTAATTGTTCTGTATTCTTCACATTTATCTGCTCCTGTTTTCTTTGTTATCATGACCATAACACACTTTTTGAAGTTTGATGAAACTTCCTCTTTTTCGTATATAATACATACCAGTTTGAATAATCTACCGCTTCTTCACCTGTACTGTACAGTAATTCTGCGGGTATTCCATCTATCCTTTCTGCCATTTAAATCTTTTAACAGTCTCTTAAATTCATATCTCAGTTTTGTATCTCCCTTTTCATCCTCTTCAATTTCCTCTTCTTCCTCTATAAGACCAGTTTCTAATTCATTTCCTCTGTTTAACTCTGCAATATATTCCACCTGCTTATCAATCTTTTCTTTCATACTATAAATCTGTGTACCATCTTTGTTTAACATATTATTAGATTTTAATTTATGTACCAAAAATTTCTTTAACTTTCCTGTTTGTTTCATCTACTTAACCAATGATCATTTCTTTTTCCATTTCTAAACACTTTTCTGTAATCCACTTTCTTTTGCTAATTTTCAATTCCTGTTTACAGTACCTCTTAACATCGATGTTGATAGTTCCTTTTAACATCTTCATCATAAGCATTCTTATACTTTCTACATTCATCCATCAGCTGCAATATATCCTTTGATATCCAAGGTTTTCTACCAGTTCTCTTTGTTCTGCCCAAGTTCGCTTCTGCTGATTTAAGAATTTCCTTTTTAAAACTCTCCCCTTCTTACTCTACATTTTCTACCTAACCTTTTTTACTTATACCTCTTGCAATGTCCTCTTCAAAAATTACCTCCTCTTCCAACAAGCTTCTCTAAATTCCACTGATTCATCTGACAACTTTTCTTCAGGCTTTCAAACCCCAAACTACATTTCATTACTGCTAAATAATGGTTATCAATGTCTGCTCAAGGATAAGCTTTGCAGTCGACAAGTTGACTTCTAAATATTTGTTTAACCATAATATAAAATATCTGATACCTTGCAGTATCACCTGGCTTTTTCTATGTGATCATTATTTTCCCATTTTTCTATTATGATCTTTAAACTGGGTGTTAGCAATTATTAAATTCCACTTCGTCCAAAACTCAATAAATCGGTCCCCTCTTTCATTCCTTTTGTCCAGCTAGTATTGACCCACAAGATTTCCTTCCTTCCTTACCTTTTCCAATGCTTGTATTCTAATCTCCAACTATTATTAAATTTTCATACCCTTTTATGTGTTTAATTGCTTTTTCAATTTCTTCATGTACACATATTTATGTCTGTATAGTGTCAGTATAGCATTATTTGACCTTTAGGGCAGAAATATTTCAATAGCTGTAACACTAAAACAAAGAAGTTCCAACTTTCTATACCATCTGAAACACCAAATTGTACACACCCATATATATATATATATATATCTCAACTGCGGGCAAATGATGCTCTTTGTCTTAAAAATGGTTCCCATTAAAAATTTAAATCATTTATTTTTTTTTTAATTACAGAACTTTTTTCACAGTAACACTGTTTTGTTTACAAACACTTTTTTTATTTTGTTTTCAGATTTTGTGTTTATATTTTTCTGTGCTATAAATTAATTTAATTATTTTAATTTCAGACTTCGGGATTAAATTTATTTAAGTCCTTTGATACCATGATCTCAGAAAATATAAAAACAATAAAAATATGAACAAGAAAATAGTGTCAGGAAAAACAGGTAGATAATTTCCTTTTATTGACAATAATGGAAAATCATTGAGTCTTATTTATAAAGTAACAATTGCAAATAGAACTTAAGTCCTAGCAATCTGGTCATCATAAGCAAGGACTCTAGTCTTCTTTTAGTCACAATGATGACAAATGAAGCCAGTTTTTGATAGCTTGTAATATTGTTCCTGCTAAATGTCCATATGGAGAAGTAAAATTTATTAAAAGAAACTTGGAAGAAGCGAGTAAAATTTGGAACCAGATAATAAAAAACTGTATAAACTGATTGCACAGGTTCCTATGTCATGCTTACAACTGAGCATTGGTATAATGAGTAAAAATTTAGAAAAATAGTTTGATGAGTGTTTAAAAAATTGTACAGCATTTAGTTTAGCTCTCAATGAATCTACAGACATTCTGGATGTTAAAAAATTGGCTGTTTTTGTCTACTGAGCATCTGCAGACATAAATGTGAAGGAAGAAATGTTAGACTTAGAAGATATTATCGAAACAATTTTCAGTGTTGATATTAGAAATGGGCTTGATTAAACAATGAACAGGCTTAATTGCCTTATGACAAACCTGTAAGTGTTGCAACTGACAAGAGCACCTGCAATGATAGGGAAAAACTAAGGACTCAATGGGTTTTTAATCAACAATCTTAAAATTTCACATTTCTTACTTCTTCGTTGCATAATTCACTGCAAGCTCTCTTAGTGAAATACATCAAATATGAAAATGTATGGAAGATTGTTTTGCATATTATGTATGAATTTAATTAGAACAAAAGCCAAAACACATCATCAATTTAAGAACTTTTTAGAAGAGCCACAAGTGAATGACAAAGCAGATGAATTGTTTAGCGGTTTATCTCTATGGTGTGTTATAACATGGCTGTCAACTTACAATGTTTTGAGTCTTTTTTGTGGAACTCCTAAATCCTACTATAACACACAGAATAAAAAGGGAAAATAAATACGGAAAAAATAGAAAAATGAAACTTGGCTTTCTGACTTAATGTTCCTTACAGACATACTAGAATATTTGTAAACACTTAATCTGGCTTAATAAGAAAAGGAAAAAATATTGTTAATTTGTCAGAAACCATATTTAGTTTTCAAGATAAACTTTAACTTCTTGTGTATGATCTTAAGGACAAATATTTAATCATTTTCTATTAGCAAAAGCAAGTATAATTAATATTAATGAAGAAAGGTTAGATGAATACAAAGGAGAATTGTAAGCAGATTTCAAACACAGGTTTGAAGATTTGAAAAGTTTGAAATCTACATTTACATGTTTTGAGAACCCATTTATTTGTGACATTATTACAGATGAATTTCTAATTTCTGGAAAAAAAAACTTGTTTTAAAAGCAGCTGGGGAATTGGAGTTATTAGAGATGAAAGAGGACTAGGCATTCCAGCACAAATCTACTTCAATAATTGAATTTTCTAACTCATACCATAATCAAAATGTGGCTTTTAAATCATAAAGTTCACAATCAGTTAGTAAAATACTAAAAATAAATCCTTTATAGCATAAAATCTCTTAAATATTGACAAAATTGAAGTGATAAAAAAAAAATTATTTTTGTACTGTTAATTAAATATTCCCAACTTACTATTTTGAAATACACAATTTTAAATTTTACTTGCCATTTTAAAAAGGTAATTTTATTTGATGTTTTGGTCATCGATCAACTCATATTTATACTTTTAATTTATAACATGTTTAATTTTACTAACTAATAATTTAACTACATTGATTTATAAACTTTTTATTTACAACTTTTTTAATTTATTATTTGACATGTTTTGGTCAATGATCAATTCATATTTATACTTTTAATTTATAAATGTAATATTCTTGCAAGTTTTCCAATTCTTAAAAAAAAAAAAATTATGATCTATTTTAAGATATCTAAATTAGTTTCTATATTTGTGATCCTAGGTTTTTATTAATAATATATTCCACTACTATTAAACTAATACTCTGTTAATTAATTCTTTTACTTTTATTGTATTACTTTTTCTTCTAATAGAGAGGACTACAATCTCTTCATCTTGAGAAGAAATAGTATACAGTTATTCTTACGTCCAGGTTGCAGGGGAAAATCTCACACTTAAACTGCTCTATTAAAGCCTTCAGGAATTTATGAAATGTCATACACAAGAAAACATCCCTGAACACTACAAACACTGTTTATTTTTAACTGATCTTAAAAACTTAATTATTTCACTTTTGTTACTGTGGTCAAAGATTTCATAAATTCTATCAGCAAAATTCCCTTTTGGTGCATAAGCAGTACAGTCCCTCATTTTTTTTAATAGTAACTTAAATTTTTTGCCTGTTATATAAATGAGGGTGAATCTTTTTGTTCACCTCTGTGTTGGTAGTAAGATTACAATATAATCTACTGATCTCGTGAGCACAGTTTCCTTAAACTTGTCAAAATTTTTATCACACCATATTGGCAGGAGAGACAAATTATGTTTCACTGACCAAAATTAACAAGTGATGGATATATTATAGATCACTGTAGGTTAATGTTCTCTCTCACTGCGTAGATATGGTAAATAATTTATTCACCTCAGAAATTTTTAATAAATTTTTGAATAATCCTAATAGTAATTGGAGAATAGGCTGAGATGAATACTTGCCTCGTGAACAATTGGATACTTTACATTATGAACAATTACATATTTTATATTTATGAACGTGCAATATTTGATAAAAAAAACTGTTTTTTTATAACTCAGCACAATATTACAGTATACAAGAAAGTGCCTAATTATGCTTCCATCGTCATTTTTAATAAATCGTTGAACCATTTAGAAATTCTTCTCATCAATTTATTTTAAATGTAATTAGAAGATTTTTTTTTAATCTCTTCAATAATTTTCATTAATGCCTTCTGAACTGTGATTTATTTTGTAGTTTCTTTTTCTTTATAATTATCATCTTCACTTTATTAATAAGTTATTATATCATAATTATATATATAAAGTTTGTTTGTTACTCAATCACGTAAACACTAGTGCACCGAGTTTGATGAATCTTGTTTTACTTAGAGAAATATAATATAGGCTACAAACAAATAAAATTGTACATCAATTTCTTGAAAAATAAGTAATTATCCAATTTTGAAAAAAATCTATTGTTCTGCAAAAAATTGATTAGCCTAAATTTTTTCATTCACTACTGCACCAAATCCAATGAATTTCTTTTTTTTTTTATAGAAAAACATATACGCTTAAAATAAAACCATGAAGCTAAACTTCAAGCACCATTCAGAGAGGCTGAATATGAAACAAATGAACATCGAAGGGCTCAAGCTATATTAAAGTATGCATGCAAAGTTGCTGGAAATGAATATAGGCTTTAATCACATATATTTTTATCCTGAGCTGTAGCTATGATCAAGGATTTACCACAGTTACCCTCGATCCATCCAGGAAATTGTTTTTTATTCATGGAGTAGCATATCTACCATTCCTTATTTAATCTATATATATTATATTATTATGTATCAATTAGGATAAAACATTTATTTATTTATTTACCACCAGAATTATTTATTTTAAGATATATTTAATGTGTTTGTACATAGATGCGGAATGTAGCCTGAGTGTAGTTAAAAAACTTACAACTAGTGTTGCAACTCCCTGTACTCATAATAAATGAATAAAACAGATGGATAATTTTATTTGTCTATAGGAGAACGTGTTTACAAAGCACGTTATTAAAAGGAAAAAACCAGACAGAATTACAATTAATTACATAGATTATCTTATTCTCTCTAGGGCTCACAACTCTCAAAATATTTCATTATATTTCTATAATAACTTTGAGAATTAACTATTTATTTGGTTTATTTGTTAATTGTAATAGTTAATTAGCTATTTATTTGAGAATTGTTTGGTTAAATAAAATACAAATTAAACATAAATAAAGAAGACTGACATAAGATGTGACTGAGCAAGCAAGGCGCATGACTGCTTGAACATTTCCTTCGCTTCAGAAGTGACTTTAACACTACTAACTGGTGTAGAAGCAAATTGAGTTGCAGTCCTTATAACAGTGTGAGCTTCACCTAGAAGCTGACGATACATGGATGGAGTACTATCTTTGTATGTTGTTGCTATAGCCACCATATCATGATAAAGTTGCTCTGGAGATGGTAACTTAAGAGAGTAAATTGTCCAGTTTACAGATTTTGCTCTGAAAATATAAATAGTCTTAAGTAACAGTAACAAACAACAAAATAAATTTACAAGATAAAATTAATAAATGTCTAATAACAAGATAAATTAATAAACATGTTTGTTTCTGACCACACTGAATTATATTTTGTCAGAGTAAGAAGGCTCCTAGAGAATAATTTTAAATTTTACATACAAGATAGAAACATCAAGAAGAAAAGAGTGCTTTACAGAATATGAAATGATGAATATTAAGGAATAATAACATAACAGTACAAATTTTTCAAGCCTTTAAAATAAATTAAAATCTACAGTAATAGAAATCCTGACTATGGATGTCTACTCTGATCAATATCTAAAATATATTTTCATGTAAAAATGTCTTTCATTCATTCTTTCTTCTAAAAGTATTGAATATTTCTAATTATCAAAAAACAATTTCTTGTAATGTTGCTGCATATTATTTTGAGAAAAAGAATTAAAACAAATAATAAATAAAAAAATATGGAGACAACATGCCCATGATTTTAATAATAAAAATTACAAGAGACATTTCATCAACTCAAATTACAGAAAAGAAAATTCAGGATTCAGTATAAATTATCATTACTTTACAATTTTTCAAATGCTTTTCAAATATTTGAATATTTTCCTTTCTCCTTGTAACTTTTCCAGCTAAATGTTTACATTGTATAGCTGTTTAGTATGCCAATATAAGGGAAAATATACAAATGGTTTAAATATTACCTATCAGGATGTTTGCAGAAGTTTTACATTCCCTTTCAACAAAAAAACACAATTTTAGTAATGAAAAAGTCTAGGATTATTTCCTGTTTTTTGTTTAATATCTGTTAGCCTGTTATTTGCTAGTTATCTACAAACTGGACAGACAAATTTGGACGAAATTTCTCACCAGATTTATATGTATACCATTTAATTAAATTCTTGATGCCATTTTATTTAGATTATAATTAGTCAAGGGGATGGGTATATATGATCACCATGGGTTTCATATCTCAAACTTTTGCTCTAAGAGTAAAGTAATTTTTTACATAATTCTTTATTTGCATTGCTAAATAGTATAATGTTCCACTTAACTTTCCTCTTAATCCTAGTGAAACTGAGAAAATTATGCAACTATTTGCTGGTGTTTTGAAAAAAATATTTTTCATTTGTTTTTTAAAGTAATTAAAGAATATTTGCTTCAATTCAGATAAATAAAAGTGAAAAAATAATATAAAGTATTTTATTTTGCTTCTATGAAAACGTGAGCCACCCAGCATCTGATTATTAACAATTGTTATAAAACTACAGGGTTTGTTATTTATAACAAGGAATGCAGTATAATTTAGTAGTTAAGACCAGTTTACTGCAAGGTCATTAAATAATTAAATACAGAAACAGCTATGGAGTGTAGAAAGTAGGAGTCTGGATGGCTAGGATTCCGGCTTGTCCAGTTATGTGGCTGGACATAGGCGATTTTGGGGACGAGCCACAGTTATTTTCTTAATACTGAGTTTGCATTGTGGCATAGCTCTGGCAGGGCAGTGACTGCCTTTTAGGTTTGCGCTGCTTTGCTGGAGCGTTGTTAGGAATATCAGGCTTTGCATTGCCGGAGTTGGTTCATTTGTGCGGGCGGTCTTGGTGGTGTTGGGTCTGATGTGGCGGGAAGAGAATGTCACCTGAATGTGGTTCTTTGGGAGGTATTAGCCTCTGTTCTGACTCTTTTTGAATGCATGTTGCATGTGTAATGTTGTTATAGGTCAAGATTTTGATGCTGTAAGCAGTGTTTTGAGTGGGAATTTGATCTCCAATAGATTTGATCGTTGCGTATATGGCATTCAAAGTCACATGGATAGTTAGATTGATTTAGAGTAGGCACGAGGTTTTGTGCTTCTGCGCTGCGGTTATATAGTTAGGGCTACATGTAGATCAACCTAAGCCCACAGCGAGGGCATTTGCTGCTAAGGTATCTTACTCTGATGTTAAATGTCGACCACAGCATTTGCATCAGGGGCATCCCGACAGAGGCCTGAGACTCATGACTGAGATATGTAATCAGTAGGAAGGTCAATAAGACGACTCCTGGTAAAGCCCCTCAGGGCTAGTAATGGGAGGGGTGGTGTGGCGACCAGAATTGTCACTTTGTGGGTGTCTTCCCCTACAGGGGTTGGGATGAATGATCTTCATACTACTAATATTTCCTACTGGGTGGAGGGCCTGATGAAATCAGGAGTAGCTTTCTTGGGCCAACTTTGTGAAAAACATTGTCCATAAACTCATCTAAAACTATTAGACCAAATGTGCTGATCATTTGTATGCATGTACTATTCAGAAGGTGTGTAATTAAAGTCTAGTATTTTTAGGTATACTGGTTACACAGAATTGTAACAACTTTTTTTAAATAATTGATTTAATTTGATTATTTTATCCTTTTAAATCAATTCAAAAATTAATTATTTGGGTTTTAATGTGTTGATTACAGATATCTTTATCAAATTTAAATATAAATAAATGTGTATATATATATATATATATGATTTTTCAATTCAATTTTATGACCTATCAAACAATAATAAACATATATAGGTTATGTGAATGATGTTATGAAACAAACCTTTGGAACAGTTTCAAATTAGATTTGAAATTTTAGTCATATATATGAGGAAAAGTACGTAATAATGAGTTAAAAATTTATTTAAAGGATAAACAAAAGAGAAATTCCAAAACCTGTTACTAGATTAAAAGTTTGCATTCTAGATTAAAAGTTGAATAATTATATAAATCAGTATGCCTCATATATGAAGAGAAGCGTCTGATATATCAGACGTTTAACAATAGATCAAAGAGTAATGAGGTAGTGACAAAATGTGAGATAATATACCAAAGAATTCAATAGCTGTCACATTATTCAGAATGACAACAACACAGAATTTAAAAATCTCCAGAAAAAATTTTAAGTTTTTTTTCCAGGGCATAAAAATAAGTGTCATTATCAGCATCTGGATATTACTATAGTAAATTATTAAAAATTAATAATTAGAAAACAAATTAAACAATAAACATATGTAACACGTCTACGCCATATGCTAAACGTGAAATAAATACACAATTAAAAACAGTATTAAAAATGTAATTTAAAACAATAAAATTGCCATCTGGTAAGTGCCAAATGGCATAATTGGGAAAAAATAACAGTGTTCAATCAAATATTTGAATATACAACCTTAAAATAAAATAGTAAGACATTCGATAACACAGTCATATTGTTCTCTGAAATATTTTGGATATTGGCCTCAAATTTAAGTTTCTGACATAATATCGCATCACAGATTATTTGTAGATCCCAAGAAATAATTCTAGATAAGGGGACTGCAATTCTAAATATTGAAGACGATGAGTTTTAAGTTGGCCTAATTTATGTAGGTCTTTTAAGACATTGCTCTTTAAGATAGTAGAAGGACTGTTCTTGAAACCATCATTCAGTTTTGAAAGGTTGTCAAAAATTAATAAAAGTGAGGCAACAATTGGATATCAAGATGAGTTGCAACTATTGGTTATTATTAATACAATTTTAATGTTTTTATAACCTATAAAACAACATATATGTGAAGCCAATATGAAAATCATTACATATTTATGATATGGTATGTAAATATATTTTTAATTATTATATACCATATTAATTTACATATTACTATTTTTACCATATTATTACTTAATGTTATATTAAATATTATTTATATTTGTTAAAAGTTTATTGTGCAAGTTGATGATCAATAAATTACATTTATATTAAAATTTAAAAACCTTTTCAATTGAAATTGAATATATAAATAGCAAATGGGACATGATGTTTAGAATAAGACTTTGTAAGCTTTCACCAAAATAACAATGTTAATAAAAGTTGGATTGAGCCTCCAAGAGGTGCACTTGGATAAATTCAGAACAGATAGGAGAAATTTATCTGGTGAACCGAATCTAAACAAATTTTACAGCTTCATTTATTATCAAATCACACCTCATTAGATCACAATTAGAATTGTATCTCGAGACTACTTTCATCACAGATGACCCCTTGGCCATCAGTCATGAAAATTATTTTAAGGAATACTTCACTGGCTGAACCAAGCAATACCATAGTTCAGAGAAGGCAGCATTCAGATACAGTGGGCTACCACTTAGAAGATAACATGCTATCGGAAGCATTGAAATGCCCCATGAACAAGAAAAATATGAAGTCCAAAATCAGATCAAAACAAATCACCTACATTTTCACACAATTTAAAATCACTTGTGCAGATTGGTAAACTAAAAATAATAACTGGCCTAATGGACCAACACAAAATTCTCAACATGGGTCTGTAGGAAATAAGAAACACCGACCAGGACGCCACGGAATCACAAGGTTCTACAAAAGTATAATTGGGAACAGAGTGATCAAAATGTCCGACAGTTTGGAATAAGCTTTTTAGTCAAAATAATAACTCCACACAAGCATTCAAGGTAGAATCCCCAAGAATCTCAACACTCACCCTAAAAACATCTAATAAAATTTACATAAACATCCATGAACCCCACAATAATAAAAATATCTCTCCAAAAGACCATAAAGGAACAGAGAAATTTTGGGATGTACTCAACCTGACTACAAATAACATCCCCAAAAACCATATTAAACAATTAATTGAAAACTTTAGTGCCCAACAAAGTCAAGAAAGAAGATACCGTGACATCATCAGAAAATGGCCCACCCAAATGAAAACACACAAAAACAGAGACTTGTCGATCTTTGCAGAAACCACAACCTAATCTAAAAACATCAATGGTGGAAAAGCTAATGTGGCAAAATTCTGAAGAAAAGACATCAAACATGGCTACTTCACCAATCCCAAAAATCAGAAACATCCTTCCAAAATCTAGCAAAATCATCTGAACCCTAAGAAGAATAAACACCATAAAGACACAGTGAAGTCAGTAGAAGAATTCAATATAACACAGTCGAGAGATTACAACAAAAATTTCAAAAATCTGCTCCAAAAATATGAACCCCTAACACTACTAAAGAATGAAAACAGTAAACTGGTCCACAACAATAAAGATAATGTGGAAAACCTAGCTCAATATTTTAACAAAATTGCGAAGAACTGACAGAATTCCTAAACTTCAACATAAACATCCCAATAACAACACCATCAGAAAACATCAATCCTTCCACAATAAAAGAAGCACTAGGTGAGATGAAGAATCACTACAAACAGTGAGAGAAGATTAGACTTTTGTAAAGAACTAGAAATGTGCAGGAAGATCAGTAAAAATTGCCCTTCATCAACAGCTTGTCAACATCTGGATCAAAGAACTACCAGAACACTGGACAACAGCCCTCATGGGCTCCCACCACTATTATTAAACTGCACTCTAGAAATGGTAATGAGGAAATAGTTTTAAAAAATGTCCCCCAAAAGTAAAAAATAGACCAAAAAATTAAGTCTTGGTTTTGTTGACAACTTGGCACTACTAGCAAACGACATCAACAAAGCTAAACCATAGATATTAGAACTTCAAAACACTGAAAATAAAATTGGCCTCAAAATATAATTCAAAGAGACAAAAATTATGTCCCAAACACCAACATCATTAAATGAAGTAAACACAAATGGTAATAAAATCAAAATAGTAACCCACATTAAATACTTCAGAGAAATAATAACAAACAAACTAAATGAAAAAACTTTAAATAAGAAGAAACAAACTAGCTAAAACCCAAAAATTGACCTCGAATACTTACAATAAAATATTCTCATCAATTAAATAAAAAATAAGACACTACAACACAATTATAAAACAAGAAGCCACTTATGCAACATAAATGCTCTTCTACCTGAATGAACAATCAAAGACAGACTCCAGAAAATAAAAAGAAGAACTGTAAGTACTCTCAATAAAAAGTAGCAGAAAGACAGGCAGTGGTGGACTGTGCCTTACAAAGTCACGTACAAAGAGTTAGAACCCATCACTGATATTGTACATAAGAGAAGACTAGAATTCATCGGACATATCATGAGGATGCAAGATTCAAGAATTCTGAAACAGCTAGTACAGTAAAATTTTGAGTGGAAAACACCAAGGCAGGATGCAGATACATCGGAAAAATAAGAGAGGAACTGAAGGAAATCAGCCTTACACCAGAGATATGATAAAATTAAACTAGAAAATAAAAAACAAAAACACATGCTTTATAATCACAAGAAAAAACTCACAACATGAACACTTTCAATTGTGCAAAGGGCACAAAGATCAAAAGGTATGAAAAAGTACCGAGAAGGTTACAAGGCTCAAACAATCCCATCAAAGACACTTGGATAATGGACTGAGTAAAGTGATCATATACAGTCATAAAAGATTATATATATATAGAGCCACAAAAAAATGGAGAAACTTTCATGACATGTTCTGCTGGTGTAGATAACGAAAAACAATCATATAAATGTAAGTCCAGAAATGCTTTATTTTCAAGTTATGACTAGTAAAAGATTTTCCCTGGATTTAAGCTCTTCTAATAAAAAGAAGCCCACTGCAATTTTTGAGACCCAAATTAAGGAGTAAAGTTGGTGGTTTTTATGTAATTTGAGCTGGAAAATAGGATGAAACAGGTCACAGAACTGTACCTCCAGTTTTTAAGATATCTGAAGTAAAACAGAAAATTTGGTGTTGAAAAATAAGTTTTTTTTTTGTTTGTAATATAATACTGTAGTTTTATTAAATGATTAATAAATGCAGAAGATTTAGTAACTACACTTGTAGAGAATTTAATTCTAAGAAAATTAATGTAAATAAGCGAATAAAAATTATGTAAATAAAAACTTTTAAAAATTGGTTTTTTATTGAGGCAAAACAACTGATTCAATAACTTTTTTTTACCCAAAGTTGAAAATATCCAATTTCAAAAAACCTTGATTTTAGTCTTACACAATGTTCCTGGCCATCCATAGGAAATCCAAACAGCTTATCCCAAAATAAAAGTAGTTTTTTCTGCCGCTAAACACTACCACCACTTTATTGCAACCAATGGATCATGGGATTATTCAGTCATTTAAATTATATTATGTCAGAAGATCATTTAAAATTATTTTAGACACGATGGATTCCAATTCTGAGCTGAATGTTACAACATGTTGAAAGAAATTTAATATAGCTGACTGTATTATGTGCATCAAGTCTTCATCAGATGAATTGAAACAGTCTGGTGTCTTGCTGGTAAAAGCTGTTTCAACATCGAGACCCCAGGAAATATTGCCGAAAGTGTGAAGGCAATAGCTCATTCACAGGGGAAAATGGGTTCAATGAAATAGATGACACAGATATTGAAAATCTCATAAACACACAAAAAGAACTTAATGAACAAGATCTGGAAGATTTAATGGCGCGGGTAGAGTATGAAGGTGAAGAGGTAGAAGATACGATCCCTGGAAAACAGTTAAATGTCAAAATGCTTACCAAAGGTATTAACCTATTCCACGATCTTACCCAGGCTTTTTTAGATGCTGATCCATCTTTGAATAAAAGCTTAATTTTTAAGCACAAAATTGAAGATGCCATACAAGAATACACAGAACTTCACACTGATTTGAAAACAAGAGTGAGACAGGGAAAAATTACAAATGTTTTTAAATGCAATTACAAAATACTGTAGGTTACTGTTGTAAATTTCCTAAACAGCACTATTGTATTGCTGTTTTCTTGACTTTTTAAGAAGATTACCGAGTACGATTTGAACATGTAATACTGTTTTCTAATATATACATACTGTAATGAGTTTTTAAATCAAATAGTTCAGTAAGCATTTATAAGTAAATTAGGAAATACACTGTACTTTGTTAAATATTTCTTGTGTAACATACCCATGTACTGTACTAAATTAATGCTTATAATTAATGTTGCCATCTGTATTTCATCAATAAAATCGCCCTAAGTAAGTTCACATGAATTTTTTTAATTTTACAGAGAACCTCACCATTCTTTCTTAAATGAAAATTAGTTCTGTTTTATATTTGTAGCATTTTTATGGTCTCTAACCACCGTGAATAAGGAAATTTTACTGTATTATGTATTGGGACTTAGATTGCATTGGTATTAGAACCAATGCATCTTTATTATGATTTAGTGAGAATGGCCTACCTTTCAATCTGTCTGTTGATTCATTTTCTTGTCAAGTGATAGCAGAATAAACCTAATATAAAAGTGCCTATCCATTAAAGCCAGGCCTTCTATCTCTCCTAAAAACAAATATGTTCACAGCATAGATTAACAGTAATACAATGAACTGCAATTTATAAAAATATTTTATTATCAGTATTTAATAAAACTTACTCTGAAGAAGCCAAAATAATCAGATGAAATTCTGTGAGTAAAAGTCCAACAATTCCGATAAATGGACGTAGGCCAATCAAACAAACTGGATCATCTATAGGTGGACAAACCTATAAGTTAAAAAAAAGTGCTTACTGAATATAACCAGTGTTTGGTACTCTTTTTGTTTTGTAACATAACATAAACTACAAAATAAACTTAAGCCATTTAGAGTAACATTTTATATCAGTTTCTTTAATCTTTAAGTGAAACATTTTTTAAAATAACTTCTTATTAAAGAGAAATTTAAATGAAATATGTACACACTCACCCGAGGGATAAAATAAAAAAAAAAATCTAATACTATTTATTTTCTGATTCTACATATCAAAACTTTTTTTTATTTTCCAAATGTGTACGTTACAGTCTCAATTAATGAACAATAAGCAATCCCCCCCCATGGCCCAATTAGATGAGAAACTTATGTATCTTTCTCATCTAATATGTATCTTTCTCATCTTATAAAAGTAGATGAGGTGTAGTCTAGTAAGATTCAGGCCGACCATTCCTAAGATGTGTGTGGTAAATTGAATCCCAACCAAAGTAGACCAGTACAAACTGTCTAATATTCAAATCCATATAAAAGCAACTAATCTTTTACTAGTTTTTAAACCTCAGAACCTTCAACTTTGAAAATCAGCTATTATGCAACTGACTTGCAACGACAAATTATCCACAAATCCAGCCGATGGGTTACATATCAAAATGAATGAAAAACTTTTCTATGAAATTGCTTTTCTATGACAGGCAATTTTCCCTTCAGTTTCTTTTCATCCACTATTTGAGTTTTTTTTTTTAAATTAGATTAAATTTACATCTCACGATTGGCTTGAAGGTAATCAGTATTTTATTTCATTATTTTCAACTAAATACAAAGTTCACAAATTAGCTTATTTAAAGTAAGTTTAATTTGCGATTATTTAGGTCGAAAGTATGAAAAAAATTCAGGTATATTGAAATTAATTAATAGTGATGAAATGAAATACAACTGAAAATTATGTCATCAATTTTCTGCATCAACTTAAGTTGTTTGCTAACCAATTTTTAAAAATAAGGCATCATTTTTAAAACAATAAGAAATCTAACTAATAATACATATTTTTATAAACTAACAATTAGTGATATATATATGATTAAAAAACGAATGTAGCCATGAATTAGAAATTTGTAAATACATTTACAAGGTTTTTTAATTTATTACAGAAAAACTGTGTAAATATAATGATTCTCAATTTTATCTTGGGATATAAATTTTTCTATAAAAAAACACACAAAATGGTGGAGGAAAGGAAGGAAGGATGGGGAAATCACCTTTTTTTTCATAAGACATTTTTTTAAATTTTGATATGTACAATCCCAAAATGAACAGCCAAGTATATACTTTTTTACTGTGAGAAAATGGCAGTTATCTCACACAAGAACACACAGTTTTAACTGAATAATACTATAATGTTAGGAAAAATTTGTAAATAAATGAAAAATAACAAATTGCAGCTGCAAAACGCATTATAACCTCTGTACTTGAACAAGAGTACTGGCCCTAAATGAATGCATTTAATTCAGAAAATATTTTCAAATCTATGTCCATCATCCATTTCTACCATTTTATTTTGATCTCAAACTGTTATTATTGAATTCATATTGCATTGACAACAATTTTATAGCCAAATACTTGTCAAATTCTTTTGCTAAAAATATCATGATCACTTTAAAAATTGTCTGAATATGGTGCTGGGACAAACAAAATGTTAGAATATTACATTTTTATTACAGTAGATTATTTTTTTCTGTCTTCCTGTATATTAAAAAAAAAAAAAATATGCAAGTGATGTTTTATACATTTTACACAGAAAAGAGGTTGTAGAATTAAAGATGTACGAGGGTTTTTTTTTCATGGTTTGATTGGTCACGAAATTAAAACCATAGTGAAAATAAAAAATTTTTTATTTGTAACAAGTACTTACATAGTTACGCTATTTCTCTACATAGTTGCCACTTGGATTTAGACATTTGTTGTAGCCTGGTACCAACTTTCCAATACTCTCATCATAGAACGTAGCCACTTGTGTTTTCAGCCATGTTTCTATGCTGGTCTGCAGCTCGATGTCTGTGCCAAAATGTTGTCCTCCTAGCCGCGTTTCATGTGAGCAAAGAGGTGAAAATCGGATGGAGCCAAGTCCGGGCTGTATAATAGATGATCAAACACTTCCCAACAAAAATGCTGCAGGAGCTTCTTTGTTACAGCTGCAGTGTGCAGTCGAGCATTGTCATGGAGAAAAACAATGTCTGATGACAACATTCCTCTCCGCTTATTCTGAATTGCCCTTCATAGACGTTGAAGAGTCACGCAGTATGAGGCTGCAGTGATGGTCATGCCACATTCCATGAATTCCACCAAGAGAACTCCATTCTAGTCCCAGAACACAGTAACCATACACTTTCTGTTGGAGAAGATCCGCTTGAACTTGTTTGGTTTACTGGGAGAATGAGAATGCGTCCACTGTTTGGATTGTTCTTTTGTTTCTTCAGTTTCGAAATGGATCCATGACTTGTCCCCTGTGACAATTTTGTTCAAAAAAATCTTCTCCTTCATTGTGGTAGCGCTGGAGAAACATTAGGGAGGCGTCCATTCTCTTTGTTTTGTGATTTTCAGCAGCATCTTGGGAACCCATTTCGCACACAGTTTGCAGTACTGAACTCACTCATAATGGTGTAGAGAGCTGACCTGACCTGAAATTTCAGGAAACAAATCACTCAATACAGAAATTGTGAACCGACGATTTTCTCAAATTGCCTCACGCACTTGCTCAATGAGATCATCGGTTGACACTAGCTTCCTTCCCTGACCGCCTGCATCATAAACATCTGTACATCCTGCTTTAAAGTTCCTGCACCACTGTCGCACTTTGCTGTCACTCATTGAAGTTTCACTGTACGCATTACTTATTCGTCAATGAATTTCAGCTGCATTACACCTCTCAGCCTGAAGAAATCGAATTACCACATGCACTTCACACTTGGGGGGAGATGCTATTGTTGTACACATGTTTACATGCTAGCTGGATGTTCAGAACTAAACGAAGTGATGAGGCATGATTGAAGGCCATACTAGAGACGCTGTGCAACACATATGCGCAAAGGTTCATCCGATTTTTACACGGGTTTTTATTTCGCAACCGACCGGAGAAATAACCCTCGTAGAACTGAGATTGTAGAACTGATGTAAATTGAAGTAAAATTTTTAATTCTACAATTTTTTTTAGAATTAACAATATAGAACTGAGATTGTAGAACTGATGTGAATTGAAGTAAAATTTGAAATTCTACAATTTTTTTTAATGACACAGTAAAACAGCAAACTTAATTGTCTAGCTGTATGGCACTTAGTGTAGTAAACAGAATAGAGTTATTACAATTGTTTGAATTATTCTTTTTAGCCAACAAACCACCACTTTTTCCAATAACATACAAAATTTTATAGGTTATTCCCACATTATAGCTTTTCAGAATAGATGATTTATCTGTATCTAGTGCTAAACACTATTAACGGACTTTACAATTTTAAAATTAAATTAATTAATAAAAATCTTAAGTTTAATAGATTGATTGTGTTATCAATAATATTAATTATTGTTCTTAATACAGTTATAGTCAATATTAGAGTATTTTAAATATAATTTTATAAAAAAATTAAAAATAAATATCACAATTCAGATAATTCACTATTTAAGTAATACTAATAAATGTTACAAAAAAAAAAAAGAAAAGAGTTTACCTGATTTTCATCCACATGTACAGCATGAGTGGACCGCATTGTATAAGTTTCTAGACCTGAAGTAGTTAAAGCATGCAATAACCCTGCTTCTAAGCAAATGTGATGAAGCGGAGAAGTAAAACTGTACACGGTAATGCATTCTCCTACATTAACCTGAAATATAATTACAAACTCTTTAATTAACTTAAAAGATTATATAATGCTTCCAGTTTACTAATTATTAAAATAAGATGAATGTATGATTTGAACTACATCATAATCAAACCAGGACAGAGCCTAATTACGATCATTACTTCCATCTTTCAGTCATAATTCTTACTTAGGTTGTAACAACATATGTGGACTAAAAAAATAAAAGCTGCAGGAAAGAAGTGTCTATGTATTTATTTATTCATTGAAAAAAGGACTACAGGTTTTAACTGAATAAAGCTAGACCAAAAATTTTAAAAAATCGCTCATTCACTATCATATGATATTTGAACAGTAAATAAAAAATAACAAATTTTATAAGAGAAAGACATCAATATATCAATGTAGATCCAGAAGTAAAAAAAAAAGAGACATCACAAATAGTGTTGTTCATTAACAGTCAGATATTAGCAAAAGTTTTATTGGTAGAAAATATGAGATCCTTTTTAACTAGAAATTAGTGTTGCAAAAGTTAGTTCTTTGATAGAGCAGAACACAGTCACTGTGTGACATAACTGGGAATAGATATTTCTAAATACCAAGTCAAAACAGACTGGAGATTAGACAGCTTGGCTGTCAGAAATCAATAAATAAATAAATTTTTTATTCTGATCAATATATAATAATACACTACACATGTATTTCATTTATTTAAATTAAACTTCTTATAGTCCATATTTCCTCTGTATGCAAAATTTAGTTCTTTATATGTTTTTTCTTTAGCCACTCTGCAAAGTACAGAACAAAAGAAACATTCTTAACTTTACTTTTTTATTGACATTAAAACATTTTTAGGGCTAAGCCCATCTTCAGTGATGTATTTTCATTTTAATTTTTTCTTATTTACATTTACACATTAAAATATATATATATATATATATATATATTGATTGAAATACAAAAAGATATTAAAAATTTAAAAAAATCTTTAGAACAAATATTTGTTAAGTCAACAATTAAACATTTTATCTCTAATTTAGTCTGTACTCTGCAGTCTGTATGCTAATACAGTCTGTATTAGTAGATAAAACTTTTAATTCTTGACCAAACAAATATTTTTTCTAAAAATAAAAAATTTATTTTTGTATTTTAATCAATATATATTTCCTTTTAATGTGTAAATGTAAAAAAATTTAAAAGAAAACACATCACTGAAGATGGACTAGGCCCGAAAATGTATTAATGTCAATAAAAATGTAAAGGAAAGAATATTTCTTTTATTCTGTACTTTGTGGAGTGGATGAAGGAAAAAAATTATATATAGATAGATATACAAGCTAATAGAACAAGATAAAACAAGCTGATAGAACAGTTGTAGGACTTTCCTGTCATGTGGTGAAAGGTGCTTTCTTTATGTAGCTTTGGTTGTCACGTGGCAAAAGCCGCATTCCGGATAAGTCCTACAACTGGATTGTTTCTGATGCACAGTTTACACACACATAAACACACAACTTAATTTAAAATATTTATTATTTTATTTAAAAATAATATTTTTTAATTTATTTAATTCAATGATTCTAAATTGTGTGTGTGTGTGTGTGTGTGTGTGTGTGTGTGTACCGTATTAAATTCACATGGTTGTGGTGGTACATATATAGTTTAGAGCATTTTTGGATGGGGGTGCGATTTTGCAATTATTGTTATTTTTTAACTGTTAACAAAGTGACTTAGAAAAATATAACCTTAATTAGGCCAAAATTCAATATAATAAGGGTAATCTTGCTCTACAGCCTCACCCTCTTGACCTTTTAAGTTGAAAATTTAATGGCATCAATGCCCCATATGTAAACGTAATCTGGCTGAGTTTGATCCAATAGTTCAGGAGATATAAGGCAATTTAGAAGCCAACAACGATCACACACATACATATGAACATTAACAGGGATTTCTATCCAGTTTTTTTAGGTATGAAAATATCAAAATTGGTAAAAACCACATATGCCCAAATTGGACTGATTACAGTACTTTCCTCTCTAGAGCTACAGTACTATCTAGACAGGAAAATAAAAGGAATTGTCCTAGCATTTGCCTGGATGATCAAGGGAAACCATGGTAAATCATTAATTAAATCAAAATCACAAAATTATAAGATAAACAAAAATAAACACAATTAAAGTCATTTTAACTATTAAAAATTATCATTAAAATATAGGAAAGTACATGAAATAGTATTAGATACATTAAGATACTAAGTATAGAATTAACTAAAAATGAATTGCACTCAGAAGGTATTATGATTTATCCTTATTTACATACAAGTTGCACTGCAGAAACTCAGTTTTATTTAATTTTTTTATTTATAATCTTGATGGAATAATACTGTTTCTCAAAAAATAATTTTTTTATTTGTATTTTAAATAAATTGACAGGTAAATTTTTCAATGGTTTTTTCCCAATAATTCAGTAATTTATTAAATATGGCAATGGAAACATAATAAAGCACTTCTCGTTAAGGCAAAGTATTGTGTTGAGTTTCAAAAAAACAGTTCTGCTGTCTGGGTTGATAAAAGTGGATTTGGTTATTTTACTACTTAAGTATAAGTGACTATTCTTCTTAGTAAATATTATATACTATAAATATAAAAAATAATGAAAAGTTAACATTTTTAATTTTCTAAATATTTTTTACTTGTTCATACATTGGGCACTAAGCAATGATCTGACAACCATTGTTTCACTTCAGCTTATCATGTTTTTTATTTTTTATCTCTAGCTTAGACAATCTATAACACATAGGAATATTTAGAGTAATATATGAAGTTAATGCATTGCTATTATTATTAAACAAGTTACAGCCAAATAGATGAAATAGTCTTTTCTTTCAAAACATCATATTAATTTGGAAGAACACTCATTCAATATCAGTAGACTCAACAAAATACAATTTTATATATATAATTTTGACTTATATATATATATATGTCATGAAACTAAGAAAAAAAAAAATGAATCATGTATATAAGGACTAACCGTATCAAAATTTCCAACTGAAAAATGATAAAGAAAGCCCTCTTGTTGTGTGCAAATCAAACAATCTAAACCAACAAGTCTGTTATAATGAATTGAACGCAAACGAGGACAACTCCATTCTGTGTGACTGCTACCAACTACACTTACACCTGAAATAAAAAACTCCAATAATAATTTAAACACACCAAAATAAAATTAATTTAATCATTTCCACATCAAATAAGTAACAATTGTTGGTGCAAAATTACAAACACTCAAGTTTGAAGGTTTATAAAAAACATTCACCCAATTTCAAAACAACTCGCACAAAAACTCACATAATTTATATTACAAAATAAATATATTAATACTGTATATATATATTATATTATAAATATTATATAAAATAAATATAATTATGAAATATTAATGAATATTTCATTTTCTGTAATCCAGATCATCTAACATTAAACATTTAGGTGATTGAACATTAAACGAAAGACAACTAAAGTATAATGCACACTGTAATATAACAGGAAAAAAAAATCTTGCACAATGTGAAATTTTCTGCCAGCTTGTAGTTTCATTTTACTCTTAATATTCTGAAACTCATTGACTCGCACATTCTAATTTTCTTTCAGTTGCCATTATTATGTAGTTGAGAACGCTGCTACATCAACACGTTTAAAATAACGTGCAGTGACTGAATTTTTAACAGTAGAAAGAGTGATATTCATACATAGTCATCTAAAAGTTGTTTATGATGCTTAAATAGTTGATCAGTACGCTGAGAATTGGGTAATAAAATTTTTTTCTTATCTGAATTGAGAAAAGTGAATATTAAGGATGAACCTTGGAAATTTCTGTGACTGATGAGAAGCCAAAACCAAAAGGAGGTGAATGAATCGATTCAAAATAACCACTAAAACACCTTAGGAGATGTGCATAGTGTTTGACAATCTACAGAGACATTAATTTTGCAACAAGATAATGCTTACTAAATAAATTGTGTGCAACCACCTAGGCTCATGTAAGTTAAAATGTGAACTTATTCCACACCCTCCATATTCACCAAATTTGGCACTCGGCAATTTCCAGTTCTTTCCACAATTAAAGAGATATTAAGGATATTCATTTCATCAAGGATTATAAACTGAAGGATGCAGAGAAGTCATGGATCAAGGAAAGTTCTTCAGCATTCAGAAAACTGGTTTACCATTCGCAAAAGTACATAGCTGTAAAGCTGTAAATGGTGACTATGTGAAAAAAAATGTTAAATTTTTGTAGCAAATAAAATATACTTTTATACCATATTTATTTCATTTCCAAGTTATGAGCAACTGTGT
The DNA here is from genome assembly GCA_010016005.3 of Zanna intricata. NCBI lineage: Eukaryota > Metazoa > Arthropoda > Insecta > Hemiptera > Fulgoridae > Zanna > Zanna intricata. Next base: position 2,362 of record JAAAKQ030049377.1, on the reverse strand, counting down.
ATTATATTTCAACCCCTTTGTAATTTAAAAAATTAATTTATTGATTTTTATGAATTTGATAAATTCCTAAAAGAATTTTAGAGATTGCCATCAACTTCTATGGATGCAACATATAAATTCAAGCACTACACTTAAAAATCAAGAAAACTCACATAATTTCCATTGTAGGAATAATTTTCTTTACTTTTCTCTTCAAAATTCAACACTTCAATGGAAATCTCAAACCAATAAAATGAAAACAATGATCAGAATTAACAAAAAAAAAACATGAAAAATTATTACAAAATGACATATTCTAACTTATAAATAAATGTGGCCCTAACATAATTCCTAATAATAACTCAAAAGATTCATTGCCAAGGGCATGTCTTAAATAAATTTTTTTCTGATCTGCTTAATAGAAACAATCTCATTACAAAATTTTATACAAACTTTACTAACACTTCCAACATCTATAATATTTACGTATGGCTATCAGATAAGGTTAACGCTGATAATTATGACGGAAAATAATACATAATACATATATACTGTTACATAAACAGGAAGGGGACTTTTTGTTTGGGACAAACAAAAAACTACCTGATCAATCACAACCAAATTTTTACTCTTGTTTCTTGGCACAACTGAGAAGATTTATAGTTATATTTAATCTCAAAAAATCTAAAAAAAAAATATGTTAAAAACAGCAATAAAAAAAACCACATAAAAAGATAGTGCTTCACTTCCTCCATACATAGTAAATTAACTCTCACTAGGTGATGGATACGTTGTGCTAAGGCAACAAATCTTTATGTAGTAAACTGTTTCTCTGCTACATGGCAGATATGTTATCATTGAAATTCAATCTACTCATACTTAATCCTGAGAGCATAAGCTGCCGATAATTTTTATGAATATCAAACAATTTTAATTTGTTTCTTTGATATATGTGTAGTAGTTAGGTTAATGCAGTTATATTAAATTTCTCACATAATATGACATATTGGTTCTGTGATAAGTGATAAATATTTGATTATTCAAATTTATTTTATTCATTTATGCACCTATTTTGGCATTATTTGTTGAGCAATAAATATGTGATTACTCAAATTTATAAATAATAATAAATAAATAAAAATACAAATAAAAGACATCAATTAAAATAATCTAAGCTTAGAAATTAGATAAAATAATTTGTAAATTAATTGACAATAGACTGCTTCTAGCAGGAGAGAGTCATGAAGGAGACGTGTGCAACAGCTCTCTCTTGCTAAATAAAGAATGCTTCTTTTTTTACTGCTAAATATTAAGTAATAATCCCTTTATTTTATTAATAAAATTAAATAAATAAAATTAATAAAAAATAATAAATAAATAAAAATACAAATATAAAATATAAATAAAAATAATCTACGGCTTACATATTAAATAATGTGTATATTAATTGGCAATAAACTGCTTCTAACAGGAGAGCATAAAATAAAGCTTTGCTTTTAGCATGGAGGGAAGTGTATGCAGCTGCTCAGCACACCACCATTAGTCCTCCTAGACGTAATTACAAAAAATAAATATTTGGTTCGGTCAACTGCTATGCACTAAGTGTCAAGTGGCAAAAATGAGACTTACCACATTATTACATATTGGTATGGTTTGTAACTAAAATAAGACCTGATAAAATTGATCTTATCATATCTGCTGAACTCCTTGATAAAATGTTGACCCTTTATTATGTGACATTGTTTATAAACATGTATGGGGTAATATAAAGAGGTCATCACATGTAACAAATAGAAAATGTTCAAAAAAAGTATCCTTGAATGTATATTTGCAACACTCAAACTGCAGATGACGGTTACATGACTTATTGCAGGACAAGTCCAGAGCACGGAGGTCGTACAACAATTTTAAACATGTAACATGATTTATAGTAATAATAAATGGATCATCCCACATTATCCACTATTGTCATGTTACTTTAATGCCCATATAAATGTTGAATTTTGCAACTCTGTGTACGTGATTCGATATATCTGCAAATATAATACCAAAGGTTCAGATCAAACAACTTTTTCAGTTGAAAATCAAAGAGATAAATTGAATCAGTATATTAATGGTAGATTTAATATAAAATCTGAGGCCAATTGGTGATTTTTCTGAATTTCCATTTCTAATACATCCACATTACCCCATTCTTATTCACTTAGCAGTTTACTTAGAAAACTATCAACCTATTTGTTTCACTGAACAAATTCCCCAATGCAAGTTCTTGAAAATCCACAAAAGATCAAATCAAATCATTTTTATTCTTTCAACCGTTACAATAAACAGTACATAACATTTTTATACAAACAGTGACCTTATTAAGCACTTAATATACATA
>JAAAKQ030049356.1:0-16341 GCA_010016005.3 Zanna intricata | reverse complement strand
GAAGAAAAGCTGCAGAGGCTAGGGCCGTGGGGACGCCAACCCCCAAAGTCTTAAAGAATAAGACTCCCCATCGGGGGCCGGTTTCAGTTGGCGAAAATGATATATATTCGTCTGGTTTAGGTTGAGTGTAAGAATATGAATTTCAAACCAAGATTTTACCAAAATAATCCATGGCTAACGCTCTTATACACTTCATCTTACGTCTCGCCCAAAATATAACAAATCTTTGTCATCAGCGTAGGATACTATGGTACCGTTAGGATGATTCAGTTTCAATAGATCGTTGACATATATTAAAAAATGTATTGGCGAGAGAACAGTACCATATGGTGGAGTTTGAGGATTTTCTATGACCACTGACATTATTTAAATTCAGAATTTGAGTTCTACCCATAAGGAAGTTTTCAAAGAGTTCTTTTACGGGTTTTCGTATATCGCAGTTATTTAGTTTATGTATTAAACTTTTGTGAGGAATTATGTCAAATGCCGTATTTAAATCAGGAATATTGCTACAGTGTTATTATTTTTATTAAAATTGTTGTTAATTATTCTAGTTAAATGTAAAACCGCATCTTTTGTTGATTTTCCACATTGAAAACTATACTGATTTTTATGTATAAAATTACTTTTATCAAAAACTTTGTAATTCGGTTTTTTTATTTTTTCAATTATTTTGAAAAAGTTACTTAACAGAGTTATAGGTTTGTAATTTTCCGGATTATATTTATATCCCGATTTATGTATTCGATAATTTTGGCTATTTTAAATTTATTAGAGAAATATCCTTCAATAAAACATATATTTATTATGTGTTCAAGTGGTTTTACTATGTAGTTACTTATTTCTTTTAAGCAAGAAGCGTTGAAGCTATTGGTTCCAGGTGACGAGTTATTTTTAAAATTTTTTATTACATTTAATATTTCAGTAATATTTGTTGGGTTAAGAAACAGGCTATTAATAGAGTGTGAAGTTAACTAATGAGGTAGATTTAAGTTATTTGTATATTTTAGTATCTTATTTGCATAATTTTCTCCTACATTTGTAAAGTATTTATTTAATCTATTAGGCTCAATTTTCGATTATGTAATTTTTTTTTTTTTTATCTAATTTTTCATTAATACATTCCCACGTTTTCTTAATATTCTTATTATGTTGTTGAACTTATTATTAAAAAAAATTCAGGTTTTACTTTCTTTATTATATTGTTTAATTTGTACCTATATTCCTTATAATAATTTTTTAGTTTTGTATTAAAAGGTTTTTTCTAATAATTTATCTGTTTCTTTCATAGCAGCTACCATACTCGGAGTGATCCATTGTTTTAGTGGTTTATTTTTATGTGATGTTTTAATAATTTGGTTATGTTTATTTAAGGAGTCAATAAGTTTATTAATAAAATTCGTTACTAATATATCTATAGTATCAGTGTTATTATTGCATACACATCGTACCAGTTTTCTTTATCTGAACTAGATAAAGTTCATCTTAATTGATGAAGTTCATCATGATTTATTTCGCTTCTAACATTATCGGTTGTTGTCTTATCTTTTACAAAGTTTTTAGATTCATATGAAAAGAAGTACAATAATGGTCAGTGATGGTACTCTTCAGAATCGCCCCATCACATCACTGCCTAACGGAACCACTTAAAGAAAATATGGTATGTGCTGCTGGTCGTTTGCACTTTGGCATCGAGGCTGTTTTGTAATTGTGTAGGTTTGTTTATAAATGATTTAAATCATATAGTTGCGTATTACTAAGAAATTCATTTATAAGGTTATTATTATCAAGAATATTCAAATTCGTATCCCCTATTAACATCCTGGAGATAAGCATCTAAGCTAATCAGGCAAGAATGTATGTTCTGAGAAGGCGATCGATTAACGGCTATCAGTTTATGGTTCCCGTTATCAATTCTAAATTTAATACCAATTAAATTTGCATTTTCTAACTCTACTTTCATTATCTTGTGTTTAATATTTTTATCTATAAATAAACATACCTTCACTCTTTGTGAATTTATTATTTTGAATGACTACGTTATAAATTTCTAACTGAAATTAAATTTTGTCATCACCGATCCAAATTTCGGACAATTTAATAATTTGAAACTTAACTTTATTATTACTTAAGTAAAAAAGAAATAAATCAAACATTTTTTTTTTCTACTTATATTCATATGAATTATATTTAGGTCATATTTGTGGTTAAAATATAATTGAGAATTAAAATTTTTAAAATCATTTACTTCTATTGTATCGTAACAGTCATACGCTATCAGATCATCTAATTCCTTATTGAAAGGCATAATAGGATAAGTAGTTAAAGAAGTAAAGATTAATAGAAAGTCTAATAAGAAATGAAAAAAGCACAATAATAACACGAAATCTCTAAAATTACCCAATTCCTGTCGCTCTAAAATTAATACCTGTGATCTGAATAATCAGCAAAATAAGAAAAAATATTAAATTTTATGTTATCCATTAAAAAATTAACACCTACATAATTATAGTGAAACAATAGAAACTTGATACATATCAGAATCAACGTACCGACATTCCTATTTGGAAACAGATTACTTATTTCTAATCGAACGATGTCATCTGCTTATTGATTTTTGACGGCTCTTGAGTCAGGTTTTTCCTTTATTTTTTAAGAAATAAAAAAAATAAAAACATAAATTATTTTTTTTGTATTTTTATATCATGTGTTAGAATATATTGTTATTTTTTGTACTTTTGAAGTTTGTTTTTATTAAATTTATATTACTTTTTTAAAGTTTAATTTTACTTTACTTTTTTTAAATTTTATTTAAATATAGCTGGCCCTGTTATGTGGCCACTTTATTTTCTTTCACCCAAACATACGTAAGCTTATTTTGTTTTTTGAAGTTCCCTGACTCTACTTGGATGATTTTGTTCAGCTGCTGAGGTGTTCGTTAATATAAATAGTTCCTCGAGGAAGCCGTGCATTTAAGTCAGTAGATTTAAGAGATCGTTTTTCTCTTGTCGCAGCCAACCATCTTGTCAAGACATCCGAGTCTTATGCACATCGGAGGAAGTATGATCGGCAAACGCAGCATTCCATGATTTCTTAATGTTTGTAAATATTTTATTACACGAGTCTTCCGTAGCGATTAAAGTAAGACCGAAGACCGTACAGTTACATAGAAAGCGTCATCATCCGTCCGCTTCAATGTATCGATAAGAACTGATAAAAAATATTTGTGCCAAATCTAAACCATTTGGTCAACTGGTTTTAGAAAAAGCATAAATTATATAATACATGATAAAAACGTTTAAAAATAATGATTAATATCATCCTCACAGTTATAATCTGATCGACTTAAAACTTGAGAATTTTAAGTAACGTGTAAATATTTTTATCGTGTAAAGCTCAATTACAAATGTTTACGACCACTCTACAAAGAATATAAAATTCAGAAGAATAAAAAGTATCCTCCTTTTTCAGTTTTGTCCAAAATTAAATGCTATCAATTCCCCATATAAATACATTCTTTTAGTCTTGTTTCGAAAAAAATTATATGGAGCCAGTATTAATCAAAATGCAAGGCAAATATCTTATGAAAATTTTATGGTTTTACTATTTTTTTTTTATTCAGGTCATACATTAGAAAAAAAACAGCAGCAAAACATTCCAGCATTAGCAAAAAAAAAAACACCATCGAAATTTCTTCATTAGAAAAAAAAACCCGCCATCGAAATTTGGAACGATCTGTATACTTTGCGGTTGTACAGCTGTAGTTGCTATATAATAAACTATGAACAGTCAGCTGTTAGTCTCATTGCTGACAATATGTTTAAAAAAGAAAAAAAACCAGATATCAATTGTATTTTATTGTTCGAGATTCAGATGCTTTTGTTTCGATGAACAGTTATGTTTGAAACACTCTGTGTAATGGTTGGTTGTTGGACGGCCATTGCAAGGTATATCGCTTAAATATTGTTATCGCTTATTTGATAAGTTTTTGATTTTTTAAAAATCGATTGATTGATTGATTGATCAATTGTCCCGTTAATTTTTTATTTTTGATTGTAGATAAAAGTGTTTGTGAGGCATAGCGCTTGACTATCGTTACTATTTAATTGATTTTTAAATTATATTTTTTGTGAATTAAAAGGTATTACGGGTATTACTTGTAGTGTATTTTGTAATGCGATTATATATTTATTTCTCATTTGATTTTGTTTAAAAGTTTGAAATTTTTTTTTTTTATTTAAAAATATTTGGAATACTTTTTTTGTGAAAGAGCGGGTATCAACAGCTATGGTCATTAACCCGCTGGAAATCATTAGCGTATGAAAAATGCCATGTCTGATCGGGATTCGAGCTCGGGACCTCCACACAAAATGCCGAGACGCTACTCGGTCATGGAGGTCGGCATTTGAAATATTTAATTTTTAAAATACATTATTATGTTGCTCCTGCTCTCGGCACAAATTCATCTGTTTGAGAGCAGACTTCATTTAATTTTATATATTTTATTTTAATTATTTTATTTGAGGTTTTGTACAGTTTCATAAATTGTTTTGTAATTTTTCACTATCAAAGAAATAAAAAGGTGTACGTAAATAAAACAAATTATAAATAATTCAAATTTAGCGTGCATGAACTCCGTGTATTCGCTTAATCTCTTTTTACATCCTGCTGCGTGTACCTGTGGAGAAAAACACGAATCGTGCACTAAGCCAAACCCCCTAATACAAGTTTGTTAAAAAAAAGTTATTTTTATTACATGGTAATTTCACCCTTTTGCTTGTCCCTTCAGTTTTATTAGTTTTAATAAGATTTTTAATCTGTTTTAATCAACTGATTAACTGAAGTAGTATAAGTAATATGGGTAGAGTTTTTTTTTAAATAATAGAGGTTTTTTTTTATAATTAATATACACTACAAAGCTATAACACAGGCGAATAAATTGCAAAAATCATAAATTCTTATATTATTTACATCTACCTTTACTTGAAGATTTTTTTTTTTAATATTTCAAGTAATTTATTAAAGCTGTTATGATGTAAACTTATCATATGCCGTTATGATTGAATATCTTTTGACATCTTTGAGGTAAAATCATAATTCTCTCATTATAGCACTTTTTCTTTTTTTTTTACGAAAAGCTTTGTTAAATGATTCTCACAATAATTTTTTCAGTCAATTTTATACTATTATTAGTTCTTCTGAGACTAAAAGAAATGGTAAAACGACGGTCAAGTAATTCTATGCGGTGGATGCAAAAATAAATTTCTGAGCCCTCTGTATTAACGAAAATAAAATCTGACTAAGCAGTAAATTACGAACGATGAAATTTCAAGAAACGCAGATTTAAAGTATTTTTATATACACTTTTTGATACTTAAAAAAATTTTTAAATTTAAATCTTCTAAGAACTACGACGTTAATTTAATTTGGTCTTAATATTTTATTTTTTAATGTAATTTAATATTTCTAACAGTAGATATAGCAGATAAAGAAACGTCAACGCTTCAACTTTCAGTATCGTAATGAACCACGCTTCTCACTTGCCTCATTCAATTTTCGGATATAAATTCAGCGTAACTGAAGAACAACTAAACCAATCTGCATCAAATTTTCACATGCACAACTTCAGATTCACTACTACAGCCTATTTAATTTTATTGAAATTGATTGTGTGGTTTTTAAGATTTTCACAGTGTACGGCGCGGCGGCCAACCAACATAAGACACTGCCTTCGTTACTATATGTACGACGTGACTGGCTGCACCTGCCTCCTGTTATTTGCCTAAAAAACATAAAATAAAACTAATTAAAAAAGGTTTTAACAAATGAGAAAGAAGCTTGGTCATCTCGTAGTTGTGTTTGTCGGGTACCGCTAATAACCGGGCAAAATACATTTCTGTCCGTGCAAAGGACGGTAACTAATTATAACTAATATTTTTAACACGGAGGCCGACTATTTTGAAGCCGAGTTCTTCGGGTACTTGGATCGCTCAGGGTTTCGGGTCCTGTAATGATCAAACCGTTGTTCTGAAGTAATTACAATACATTAATTTTTTTTTTAATAAATTGAACAGGTTTTAATTTTTATTTATCATTATTATTCTCACAAACATGAGTTTAATAAACGAGGAGGTCCAGGGGCTAAAGCACCCTGGGTAGACGGGAAATGCGATTAACCATAGACCGTGGACGAAGCCGTAACGGGGATGCTGGTATAAATGTATAAGGAAACCCCATTTTAAGTGAACGGCATTTTCGTATTCTTAATATCTCAAACGACGTGAAGTAAATTTATTTTCACTCTCCACTCCTACTATGCGATCGAAGATAATAACGTAATTTTCTTCAAAACGTCGGTAAAAAAAAAGTAACGATTATTTGCATATTAATTTCATAAGTCTTGAGTTTTTTCAAGAACTTTCTCCACTCTAGCAGTTTCAAAGGAAAACAGTCCGGTTTGATTTTGTTGCAAATTAGATAAAGTAATCTGTTTAGAATTGATATTTTGGTAAAGAATCATTCACGTCGGTTTAGCATTTTGATTTATGTATTTATAAAGATAGGTATAGGATGTTGAATAATGTAGATATTATATGAAATAGTAAAAGTCGTATCACTGGATTTGTCAGCGTTTTAACGATTTTGTTATTAGTTGTTAAAATATATTTTTGCATTCTTATTTATATAATATATCTTATACATTATTTGGTTGACTAATGGTGTTAGTAGTGCACGGAATGTGGCTGTAATAATCAAGCGGTGACCTTCACCAGTGATCTCATCCTTGTCGACTCGACTTATTTTTTCCTTATTTATTTTTTCTTTTAAATTTTCATTATTTTGTTACGTGATTTATAAATATATATACATGATTATTTTGTCTCTTAGTATCTTTATTTATTTTTGCGTCTACTTTTAGAATAGATTGGTTACAACAAGGTTAGGTAAAATTTTTTCGATTAAAATTTTCGCCTCTTTTATTTTAAGGCACAGTTTATAAAATATCAGATGAATTTATTTAAAATACTCATTCTATTTACATTTAAAAAAATTCACATAAATTTTCATACTTTTTTTTGCTGAATATCCTGCTGTTATTACGAGTATGAAATTTGTTAATAATTACATTACTTGTTTCGTAAAACAAATATGCTGGTTGGCGCATGTAGTGATCCAATATTTGTTTGACAATAATTGTTTTGGTTAATAATTATTGAGCGGCCCCGTGGCGTGAGTGGTAGTTTCATCGGGAAGTCTCGGATTCCAATTCCGGTTAGACATCATGATATTTTCACAAACTACGTCATTCATCGTCATCCTTTGATTAATACCCAACGGTGGTTCCAGAGGTTAAAAGATTAATTATTATTAGCCCACCAGGCTGGTGCAGTGGTTAACGCGTCATCACAAATCAGCTGATTTCGAAATCGCGAGTTCTAAGGTTCAAATCCTATTAAAGGTAATCCAAATACGAATTTGTAATCCTAATCTAAATACGGATTTGAAAACTAGATCGTGGATCTTTATTAGATCCACGATCTAAACTAGATGGTGTTCTTTATTAGATGGGATTTCAGTTAACCTCACTTCTCTCAGGTAAACCTGAGATTGTACAAGACTTCACTTCATTCACATTCATATATCCTTATTCATCCTCTAAAGTAATACCTTACGGTAGATCCGGAGGCTAAACAGAGAAAGAGAGGTTAATAATTATTAATGTGTTTCATGTTGGTGGAAGTTACAGTAGTTCATGAGTATTTGTTTCTTCTCTTTTCGAGTACGCTGTTTGTGTACCCTTCCAAGATGTCTGACAAAAGAAGCCTGACTATTGAACAGCTCGTGAAGACTGTTGCCTTTTAATGAAATGAAAAATGTGGTGCTTAAAAAAGACTGTGTATGCATATTTTCAAACTCGGTCGTCGCCTTTATTTAAAACGAAAAATTTAATAATGATTGTTCAGTATTTGAGAGTAACTGCTAGCGAACTGCCAGTAGTAGAGAAATGGGGATTCTAGCACAACCTTGACCTTTGACCCCGGCCTTGCCCTGTCACGTGATCGAAGACGTCATAAAAATAGCGGGGGAAAATATAAAAAAATGGAGGGGAAAAAATAAATTAAAAATTAAAAAAAATGGCGGGGAAAAATTTTGGGGGTGTACACGTGCTTTTTCAGTGCACGTCCTTGCTGATTTTGCATTGATAATGCATTTGCGTCAATTGGTGATATCGTTTGCGTCTCACTTGTTTGTTATTTTCAAAGTTATCTCAATGATAATGATAACCGACACATAAATACCACCAGGAATTTTAACGGATTCATACCACGTTTTGTTGTACTGCGACTACTGTGCTACTATATTCTTCTTCCGATTTTATCAGATTTACGTCGTCTCTACGTTATCTTCTTCGAAAGGTGAGTAAATTAATTTTAAATTGTAAATTAATTTCCAGTAAAATTGTAGTTTAATAATATATTGAGATTTTAAATTATTTTCCAAGCAAGTATAGTTTATAATATATTTAAATATATGTAAATTATTTTCCGGCCATGTCTAGTTTTATTAATCTCAAATAAAATAATATTTCTTACTTATTGTAATAAGTGTTTAGTAATTGTTTAAATAATAATAATAAACGGTTAACTAATATAATCTCTTTTAGTTATTAGTAAAACTAACAGAATAATTTTTGTTTCTTTCAGTGTTAAATCGTAGGAAAAAACACTAGCTTGGTGAATAGGAGTATTTATGTATCTAAGACATCTTTTTAGAACAGACGTAAGTCTTTAAAATTAATTAATATTAACATAGATTTTAATTAATATTCAGTAGAGATCATTGTAAATATTTTTTGCAGATGTCTCAAGGATCATCTTCAACTAACCAACAACCAGAAGACATCCTTCAAGTCGTAGTAGAGGATGTGTCGCAAGAAAGACCTGATTCGACTGAACGGGTATTGACACCAGGTTAGATTTTAATCTACAAGACGCTGATAAAGAAGGATACCAGAGGTTGTTACTGATAATGATAACGTTTTAGCGGAGGCTCTGGATAATGCAGAAGCTAATGGTAATGCGGAGGATGAAAATTCGGGGGAGAAGGATGACATTACGACACTTTCAACGACGTTTACTTTGGAGAATCTTTGTAAATTCAAAAAGGAAAAATTATTTATTCTTTGTATAATCGATTTAAAATATTTTTAATAGTTGTATAGAGAACCTAATGATATTTTTTTTCGATTTCAGTTTTGTAACATGAACGATGCTCATTCAGCAGTGATGAGGTCTTTAAATACAGATGAAAAGAATCGATTTCAAATTTCAATGAAGCTTCAAAATAGTCCATCACTTGAGGTAAATTCATGCGGCGTGACGATGTTTACTTCAAAAGATTCTATAATAACAAAATACACCGGATTTAAGCATCATATTAAAAAAACATCGGTGTTATGCAGTTTTTTGAAAAACGATTTTGCAACTGTAAATCCTAAAGAAAACAAACAAGTAGTTTTTCTATAAGTGTTTAACACTAAAAATTTAAACGGTCATGAATGCATAACTTGTATTTATTGTAAGAAAAATTTGATGCAGTTTATTACAGTTCCATGCGGTCATCCCGTATGTTATAATTGCAAGTTTAGATATTTTAATCGTTTACCATTAGAATGCGATTTGTGCGATATCGTAATTGTAGTACTAAAAAAATGTTTTTAATTTTACTATAATTTGATTTTTAGTTTTATTTTTTTCCCCTTTTTCAGCCGAATAAATCATTTATTGATGATGGAATTTATAAAGTATTTCCATTTAGCAATGAATTAGTCAAAGCTGTATTGCGAAATACGAAGAAAATGAAGATAAGCAGAAGTTTGAGTTAAAAGATATTAAAATAGGATCGTTAGTGATGATGAAATAAAAGATAAAACAATATGTAAAATATGTCTTAATAACGACATAAAAGTAATATACGTTCCATGTGGACATCGTATTTGCGATCCTTGTAATGAACGTTTAATGGACGGAGAAACAAAATGCCCTATTTGCAGGACTTTTGTTCAACTAATGCTTGAAGCTAGGGGTGAAAAGGTATGTTAATAAATTATTAAAAGAAAGATTTTTTCTTTTTTAATGATTCATTTTTGTTTCTAATTTATTTTGTTTTTGTTTAAGATCCTTGTCGAAGACGAATAAAAAAATTCTCAACAACTAAATTGGGAGACTGAAGAAGTTTAAAAAAGAATTAGAAACTTTAGAATTTGATTTGCGACTGTATGCGTCGGAAGTGGAATCAAAAAAATAAATTTAGATGTTTGTTTTGTTTGCGGCGCTGAGCAAAAGGTTAAACACGCTTTCATTCAAAACGATTAAAGAATGCGGATTAAATCGCTTCAAAAACGATGGATCTGTTTCGTGTAAAGAATGTGATTGGACTATAACCTCTGAATCTAATTTATTACATTGCGAAATTAAGCATAAAAAATTATAATGAAAATTGTAAAGTTGCCGACGAATTATACAGTTGCTGGGTATTTTTTTAAAGATAGCATAGTCTGTATTGACTTTATTATGAGTACCTTTAGTAATTGGCCTCGACTTTATCCGAAGGTTGAATCGTTATTAGAAGCGGGATTTTATTTCACAGATGTGTTGGATTCCGTGACCTGCATAGAATGTGGTGTTGAAATTTTCGAGTCGTTGGATGATAATGACCCTTTAAAGAACATAAAAAGATATCGCCCGATTGCAAAAGGGTAAAAACAATATTAAAGGTAGGTTGTAATTATACTTATCGCGCGTTTAAGTTTAACAATGGTTTATAAGCAGTTGTTTAATAATATTGCTTTTTTGTTCTAGGCCGATCGCCAATGGAGTGCTGTGGAAAAATGATGGACTCGTCTTCATCCAAAGGAGAGTATTCGGTAGCGATGGAAGAGAATTCTTCCGACGGAGACTGCTTGCCAATCCGAGTCGTGATATCACCAGTGATACATGGATTATAGGATTTGTACCGGGAGGAAGAATAAAATCAATAACTCATTTGTTACGTAATTTGAAGAAAACATTTCCCTTATCGGTTCAGGAAGTAATAAGGAAAGGAAAATATTTTGGAAATAAAACTGAAGTAGTAAAAATGAAAATACCCGCTATCTCATATCGGATTTCATCGAAAAGAAACGCACCGAAATTATTGCATAATTTTAGAGTTTGATCTGCCGCTCCGTCGGCATCGCCATATAACCCGTAAATAACTTTCGCACGGAAGCGTATACACATCTTGTTGCTGAATGGGAATTCTTACCTCGTCGCTATTTTTAAGTCGTAGCCGCGTAAGGATAATGGGTATGGAATTCTTTTCCTGTAATGGATTCATCGAACACCGCGTTCGCCGAGTCTACGTTTATTATCTGACCATTCATAATTGTAAACCCGTGAAACCTAAAGATTCCAGAAAACGAACGTTCTCTCGTGTTAATTGTTTAATCTTCGTAGAACGACTGTTTGGTACTAAGGTCGTAGAAGAAGATTTATATTCTGCATTATCGATAAAAATCAACGCCTTCGTTTCTTCGCCGCAAATGCAGCCTTACGGTTACTTCTCCGAAATTTATCAGCTCCGATTCTTGGTTGCACACGCGCACGGTAATATTCCGTATGGACTTTGTGTTGAACGGCAGGTAAATGACGCTGTGTGGCACTTCAATTATCTTATGCTCGTCTGACTGAAGGAAAGAATTCGTGAATTATGACCTTCTCCGTCCACGTACAAACCACGAACAATGTTACAGGTTACACGTATCTCGTTTACATTTGAAATACTGACAGGACTCTTAGATACATACCACCTATTAGCCGGCAGGACCACCTCGTCAAATCCTAAAAGAGAATAGGGTTTCGTAGAATCGATTACTTTGGTGCAAAAGAGCCCCGTATGCATCGACGTAGGTTCGATCAGTATCTTAATTAAACATTTCGGAGGAACGGCTTTACTGCGAAGTAGCTGCTTCCCTTTTTTATCTTTGGTCGCGATCGGATTTTATTTTTCTTTGTCATCATAATCGTCTTCGCAAGCGCCCATCGCGTGTTTAATTTTCACCCTCAGATCTTCGATCTCGTACATCTCCGGGTCAGCTTTATAACTCTACCGTCGCCATAATAAAAACATTTTCCATTTTTCTACATTCAGAATATTTTTGTAAGACATGAAATCGTCAAATCCGATTTCCCACGCCGCATCGCCGAGTTCTATCGGTGGAAAAAAATACATTCAGCACAGACGACTTCCCGTTTAGACAGAACATATTAAAAACTTCACTATAATAATTTTCACGGCGGGTACTGGTGTAGACGATATCCACCCGTTCGGCGGCGGTTATATCAGCGGAGAATCAGGAAAGTTTAGCGTTATACTACTACCTTTAAGGATACTCTTAGGATTTTTCGAAGAGTACAACAGATTAGTGTTAAACGTAAAACAAGAGCTCATTCTTCTTCGGGCTTCGACGGACAATAACTTTGTGGTCATTCCCGCGGAAAAGCGTTCGTTTTTAAAATTACGAAAATCGTATGGAAAATGCCGAACGTGAATGTATTAGATGAAAGACTGTTATCTCTTCTCAGGTTGTAGACTGACGAACCTATTTCGATGACTTTTCGCAGATGGAACCTATACGAATATCCATCTCTACCTAACGGAAAAGACACTATATGGACAGTAAAAACAACAATGCAGGCGGAAAAACCGCGTTACATTATCGTAGGATTTCAAACCTCAAAAAAAGGTGATGCTTCTAAAAACGCTTCCAATTTCGATAACGTTTCGGTTTAAAACATTCGCTTGTATTTGAATTCGGTATACTATCCGTACGAAAACATTCAGGGGGATTCGTTAATATTTTATAAAATTTTTCAGAGTTTACCGCACTTACTATAACAGAAAGCATGAAGGAGCAATAATTGTTCCAAGTAAAGTTGTTTCTATTTCCGCTGATCTTTATAGACTGTTCCAAACAGAACGATACTTTGAAAACCGGCGCGGTCGTTATAAAAATCGAGATCAACCTCCACTGCTATGTCGATAGCACAACACAGCGGCTTATTGTTCAATGATAACCGAATGTGTTATGCAATATACGCATTTAACAGGAACGGTAAGAAACGTTTCCTAATCAGTCGAGTTCTGTATCCGACAGCCTTAACATGGGTTCTTTCGTAGTCTACTTTAGTTGTTTTCATATATTCGATAAAGACGTTTTCCTCAAAGAATTAGCCATTGTTTCTCCTGACGGGTTTCAATTCGGACATTATCTCTAAACCGCCGTTCGATTATTATGATATATTGTCTCAAGCTACCCGATCTAAAATACAAAAATTGAAAAAAGAAGTAGGTCATAGTTGGAATTCAGGATTCTTTTCTTATTCGAGGATACCATCTATCTTAAAAAGTTTAACACCTAACTTCGCAATATTCGTAAAAGGCGAAGACAAGAAAACCTTGATAAAGCGTATTCTAAACGGTAGTCGCTACAAGGTGGAAAATCTCGACGGATACGATTGTCCTGCGATCAGCATGTTCACTTGCAAAACGGACAAAACTTGTTTTTTCGGTGACGATCATGACTGCGCTATGTATAACGCTATATGGCGTTACACGTGGTGGAACGAGCACAGCAAATTCTACAACATGATAGAAAAAGTGGAAGATGCTATGAAGAAAGTGCAAGATTGTTGCTTAAACTCTCCCGGACGCGAGGTTCTCCACTGTCTTTCCAAGCAGTTTATCATCGATCATTACGGATGGTACGTTCCTGTAAAAGTATATGAAGTTCTGCCTGCCTACCTACAACACGATCCGGAAATCAAGATCCAACAACCGTATCCTAAAGAAGAAGACTGATTTGTTAAAAGAAAATTGTGTTTTCATTTCTAGTCGTAATAACCTCTTTTCCTTTAAGCGATAAGGTTTTAAAGTATATTTAAATATTGTGGTCGAGTAAAAACGATCATTCTTTAAACTAGTCTTCATCTCGACTAGACTTATGATGGAGCAAAATGAAGATTTCATCGATCCCTGCAAAAGCTTAAACTGATTGCGCATAATTAAGATAAAAGTTCATTCCGTCTACTATTGAGAAGTCGTCACATCTTTCACACCAATGTGAATGTAGATCACTTGATATCCCCGACAGTTTATATCTGGAGGAAAAATGTACTTGCGAATTGATACATTATTTTATTTCGCAAATGTGAAAACTGTTAAGTTCGTGCAAAGTACTATATATTAAATGTAACTGCTGGTGGTGTTTTTGCGATAACATGTTCGTAATAAACTGCGACTGGGATCTCGAGCACTTCTTACGAGAAGTACCTAAGACGGGAGAATAATATTTTGTCACTTTTTATTTCAATAAATATATATATTTTAAAAATTACTGTTTTTTCTTTTGATAATCCTTTTCTGCTATAAATAGTTTTAAGTGATAAAGAAGGAAGAAATAAAATTGAAATCCGATGTAAACTTTGAAAAATTATCTATTTCACTTTTTAATTGAAATTAATTCATTTATTTTTTAAAAAACTTGAATACA
The DNA here is from genome assembly GCA_010016005.3 of Zanna intricata. Taxonomy (NCBI): domain Eukaryota; kingdom Metazoa; phylum Arthropoda; class Insecta; order Hemiptera; family Fulgoridae; genus Zanna; species Zanna intricata. The sequence continues at coordinate 1,748 of JAAAKQ030049356.1, read as the reverse complement.
ATGTTTTCATTTACTAAGTTGAATACAATAAAATACATACATTTACTAAGTTGAATACAGTAAAATACATACATTTACTAAATTGAATACAATAAAATACATACACTTACTAAGTTGAATACAATAAAATACATTTACTAAATCGAATACGATAAAATTGAGTATAATAAATGCATATTTTTCGACTAATTATTCCTATATAATATCGACTTATATTTGTTACTAGCTAAATAATTAAACCAGTCACTACTTTTATTCGTAAAATAATGAATTTTTACTGATCTGTGATAATTTTTATTTATTAAAATCATTAATAAATCGAAGAACGATTCGGTAGAAAGAAGAGAAAACAACGAGTTTTCTTCTTCCGTTGAAAAAGGAATTATGCTGATCTACACAGCAGTAATCTATTACATCTTTATGTTGTTTTAATCGAGAAAAAAATGTTTTTAAAACAATTGTAACAAATTCTTATATGAAGTTCCCTTTTAAATTGAAAATCGCTGTGAACGTTTACATTAAAATCTAATTTTGATTTATCCAGTAGTAAAAATGAAAATAAGCAAATTAGATTTTCATCAATTTCTACTAATCCATTTATTATATTAATTACAACTCGTATACAGGCGCTGGCTACTAAAGTAAATGGTTTATTTGTCATATGATTAACATAATTAGATTTGAAAATCAACACAACTGAAAAAAAACAAAAATTAAAAAATATAAATAAAAAATGATTCATTTTATAAAAAACTTGAAAACTGATTCAATATCGACAAAAAAATATTTATTTGAAAATATGACGGAAAGTATATTTTTTCGACATAATCTTTTTTTACTAAAGTCGTTAGAAACTCCATACCTTAATTCGAATGGAAAGTTCGTAACTTTTTCAAAATATGCAACTATCTCTGTATTCATCCGAAAACTCACTTTCTTCCCACATCGCATCCCATGCCAAATTTTTAAGTATATTATACCATAAAATGCTTTCTAGAGTAGGCACCATCTTTAACGGATAGAAACTAAATAAAAATACGTTAAATAATAATTACAAATTTTTAATTTTTTACAAACAATCAAAAATATATAAACGTATATTACGTTATCATAGAGATTTATTTTAATTTTAAAATGGTCATCCCTCTTTTACAAAATTATTTTGCGAATAATCGATTTAACTCTACTGGTGTATCAAAATGTTCCCAAGGAATAGCACGAATTTCATCGATAGCAATTCTTTATCATCATAATTACATAGTGCTAATTTATTCATTTTAATTGTTTCGATTAAGTGTTTTTTCGATTTAAACATTTTCATCGATTTGTAAGTAACAACAGAACTACTATGTAAACATTTTTTATAATCGTCTAAAGTAATGTCTGTTTTAACTACATTTTTTTTAATCCCCTTTGCTTTTTTTATTACTTTATTTAATGCCGTTTTAAATGCATAGAGTTTAGCTCTCAAACCTACAAATTCTCGGATAGGATATCCGCAACACTCGTCTTTAAATTTCCCGATTACTTTTTTATTGTTTAATGAAACATGGGTGAGCTTTACGATATTCAGATGTATCAAAATGGTCAACGAATGAACTTTCTTGCAAGTCCTTATAAAAATCATTTGTTTCCACTTCATAAAAGAAACTATCCATATACAACAAAGAAGCCGGCCTCCGTAGCCGAGTGGTAGCGTCTCGGCTTTTCATCCGGAAGGTCCCGGATTCGAATCCCGGTCAGGCATG
>JAAAKQ030049345.1:0-16342 GCA_010016005.3 Zanna intricata | reverse complement strand
AATAGAGTGCTTAAAAAACCGTAATTAACGATTTATTATGGAGTTAAATAAACTTGTTTTATATATATATATATATACATATATATTTTAATTACTTTTTAATCTACACCAGTGAATGAGAAATAATAGTTTAACAAACCAGTCCAGTCACAGAACATTCAATCTGATTAGAACATCATGAAAGAGTTTAAAAATTACTTTAGTGAGTGAATGTGTGTGTGTGTGTGTGTGTGTGTGTGTGTGTGTGTGTGTGTGTGTGTGTGTGTGTGTGTGTGCATGCACAAGGATAAGGATGTTTTAAATTTTGTCACTTACTCTCAAGTTTGAAGTGACAGATCTTATCAATGGTCATTATCCACATCACAAATAAGTTTTTTGTCTTATAACATTTCAAAAGCTTGAGAAAATGTTTTAAACGATTCTCTTTTTCAGTTAGATAATATAGAACCCAGCTCAGACCTTTGAAAGTTTAAAGAATTGTGGATGATAGGAAATCCTAGACATGAGTAGTACATTCAACTTACGTGCAATTTCAACCACTTTAATTTGTCAATTATTATGAACCATTTAATTAACTGCTTCGATAATGCTAACTGCATTCTTTTAAATAGAAGGCCTGCCTTTCCATTGTTCATCACGGATAAATCCTATTATTTTTTAAAACAATCAGTCCATTTGTAATTTTTTCTTCCATTTTCAATATTTCAACAACACTTTCTATATTGCTGCTGCTTTCACAAATATTCTCAGTTGGTTAACCCCTTCTGAATTGAAAAATCCTACCATTGCTTGCATTTCTTCTTTAGTACATTTGAACAAAGAAGCATTAATTTTAAATTAACTTATAAACATAGTCCCAAAGGATTAACAATAAAATAATCTGCCAATGAACTGATGGTATGGGATTATGATTTATAGCAGGACAATCAGTGTTAAGAGAAAAGTGATTGGTAGGAAAGTAATAATTTTCTTTAATTTTTCTTTCTTTTGCCTTACTTTGACTTCCCCTTTTTCATATTTAAATATGTCACAAATAAAATAGATGATTAAATTTTGAATTCCCTAAAGAGATGAAGAAATGCTGCATTCTACAAAAAAAGTAATAAAAAAAAAAATAATAAAAGGAAAACACATAAGTTTCTATCTGTATAACTCTGTAATTTTTATAAAAAATATTTGTTGCAGACATAGAAAGGTTTAACAAGATAATATTGAATATAGACAAAAAATATAGGTTACTCAAGTTATCAATCAAAACTGTTAAACAATTCAGTGAAAATCCTGTGAATGTCAAAAAAAGGATGTTTTCAGCAACAAAGGCATATAGCTGAGCATGAGCAATTCCGAATTGATACCCTAAACTGTGTTTAGCTGATAACTTAAACACCTAACCTGTGACTCAGCAAAGATCCTATAGACATAAATTATTTATTATGATTAAGGAAAAATGCAAACCATTCACAAATTAATGGTTCTGCGTTTATTTCATGAACTTTACATTAAGCCCATAATATTACTCATAGTACATTTTGTTTCACAACATTTTGGTAACTGAAGAAAACATTCCTATTGATTCTAGCCAAAAGTAACAAAAATTAAAAAAGCAAACCAGTAACAATTTTATATGAAATTATTTTTCAAATCTAACAACACCAATATATGACTGTAAAATGTGTGTAACTCCAATATATAACTCTATACAGAAAATTTTCAGTGTAAACATAACACGAAATATTGTAAATAAATAAGTAGGATATGAGAAATTTAGCTTTATTAGAATGTTAAATGTATTACTGTATAAATATTATTTTATTTATTTGTATAATGTACAAAAATTGTAATTAATTATAAAATAATATTTAATTAAAAGAATATACAAATTCAAACACACATAAATAACTTATATACACCTTTATCAATTACATGAACATATACAAACAATACTTAAACAAACACAAACACAGCACTATATATTTATACTGTTATCTGTATATAAATATACTGACAGATCTTGAGATCTTTAATAAAATAAAAATCCATGCTGAAATGATTATTGATGTCATTATTAGTAGTAATAAAAATATATACATTTCATTTTGAATTTTTCCAAGACACTTTTATAAGTTTCATAAGAAAGAAAACAATTCAATCAAAACACTGTATTTGATAAAAAAGTAAATTTTATTAATTACTAAGTAATTCTTATTTCATAATTTCTGCAAAAACAACTCTAGAGTAATTTAATGAAAAATAACAATATAGATATTACAAAATATTATAAGAAAAACTAAGAAATAAAATGCTGGAAAATATATGAAAAATAAATCTTTAAATGCAGTTATTCAAGTTTCACTTATTTCAACCTCACCTCTCATTACTTGTAATTAATTCTTTCTTATATTAAAAAAAAACATGTGGAACCTCTTCTGGAGTAAGTACTTAATTGAAACAAATGGAAACTATGTTTTACAATAAAATAAGTTTTCTGTAAAAATTGTATAAATTTAACATAGGATTATTTTTTTATTTTTATATTGCATTGGAGATTGTTTAAGGTTTTATGTAACTAGAAACATTGGAATTCAAGTCATGTCAAAAACAGTGGTGGGCAATATTAATAAAGCTATTGATAGTACAGTAATTAATTCAGTGAAAATACACAGACTACAAATTAATAACATGGTAAGGAAAAATGTTTCAGGTCTTATCTGGTACTTTGTGTAATAAAATGTGAAGAAACAAAACTTTCGATCATTTCAAAATCAAAAATTTCATTATGGAAAATGATTTTTATGAATAATTTGTTTAATAAATAATTTTGATCAAATAAGTAAGGTTATTTCAGAACACTAGAAAAAAATCAAAAGTTGCAGATTTTGTAAAAGCCATAAAATCTACTTATGTGAGAAATAAGAAGTTTTCTTACATCCAATTTTTCTAGATTTCCAAGAAATAGTTAAATAAAATGAATTTATTATTTTTTGGCTCAGTGAAGAAGATAACAGGAAACCATTACATTTCTCATTTTCTTAAATAAGCCTGTCATATTGTTCTTGAAAATAAAATAATATTGCTATTCTTGATAATGGTTGTGTTATCATCAGAGACTTGTGATTCAAATCAAGTCACTCTACAACCATAACATGTTATATGTTTTCTAACATGTAACAAAAAAATAATAATAAAAGAAAAAAAAAGTATTTTTACAACCACCCTTTGCTAAACCTGTAAAAACTTTTTATATTTTCAATTGTCTCAGAAAGTTATTTATCTACTTTTAATTTTATGTATAATACAAATAAATATTTTTTTAATAAAAATAAAGACTATTTTATGTATGAGAATAATAGGTTCATGTGATAAAGAGAAGAATTTTTGCACTACTGCAGCATTCTTTCTGTCACATAAAAAAAAAATTAACAGGAAAATAGAATACAGTATACATTGATGTAAGGCTTCAGATTACAACTTTAACTGCAATATGTTATTAATTAGGTTTCAGGTGGTTTGTAATATTTAATGGTTTACAAAACATTCAGTGGCAGGAAAGAGGATTTGAATCTTTAGAAGCAATAAAATGGGTTAATCAACTGTGGAGAACATGATTATCTAGTGCTGTATTCCTCAACCTGGGGGTTGTAACCCCATGGGGGTCATGAAATTAGCCTATTACTTTACATGTCAACAGTAATGAAATCATTTTATCAGAAAAAAATCATTTATTATAAACATTTTACTTATTTTTGTAAGTAAGAATTGTGGTAAAAAAATAATCATTATACAAATTATATAATTTTCATTATTATAAAGAAAATAAATTAATGAGATGGTTGTGTTTGTTTTTCATTTTAAAATTTCTCTTTACATGTATCCATTAGTAAACTCAAAAGCTATTTGTTTTCAAGTGATAAAAGACAATTCCTACATTTAATTTTTAGTGCAAGCATAGGTGAAAAGCCCTTTTCACCTATGCTAAGATTTTGATCTTTCTCTTTCTTTTAATCTCTTTCTTTTCAAAGAAAGAGATTTTAATTTTTCAATGCTTCTGTGAATAAATTTCCATATTCACTCTGATGAGCAACCCAAAGCATATCTAAATCTACAGATGTGAATTGTAGTGGTTAACATTTTGTTAGCAGACATTTCAATGAGCTGGTCGTGAATCTCAACTGGTAAACTTACCAGCTGCATCAATGTTTTATCTAAATGGATTCAGTACCTATTTCTTTAATAAATTATTTCTATCTTCTGTAAAATACCCCACTAACTGAATTTTTAGTTCATGTAACTTCTTACTACCCAAACTCTGATGAATAATAATGTTTTCTTCAACCAAATTTTTCTTAATATAATGAGACGTGAGTGAAAACACATCAAAATTTTTGCTTTGAAGACGAATAAACCAGATATCAAGCTTCTTAATGAAAGTATATTAAAATATTTTTATCATGTTCTTGTAAATTCACATTAAGTTGTTTAAATTTATTCAAACATATACTCATTATTCTGCAAAAATAATGAGAATGACGTTTGTTTATCCTGGATAAATATTATTAGTTCATCTCGCATTTCTAATAACTGGGTTAACATTTTCCCCCACGATAATCATTTAACTTCTGTATGAAAAAAAAAGACTTTTCTGAAGACTTCTGAAGAAGACTGTATGGAAGAGAAGACTCTTTCTGCCCATTTCATCGCATAATTTAGCAAATAGTTTATTCTGTAATGGTTACTTATAATAAAATTAACCATTTTTACAGCTTTATAAAGAATTTCTTTGATATTTTCCAGCATATTTTTTGCAGCAAGAGCATGTCTGTGAAGGAAGCAGTGCATCCATTTCGCCCTTGTTATAAGACCAGCTGTTAATTTTTTTTCAGAAATCTACTTTTGTTCCCTGTTATTGCCTTTGCACCATCACTACATACTGCAATACATTTTGTCCAGTCTATATTATAGTTTTTAGTAACTTCATAAAAAATATCAAAAAGACTTTGTCCTATTGCACGACCAGGTATTGATTTGCAAAATCAACATGTTTTCTTTGATTGATCTGTCCCTATTTATATCTCACAGACATAAAATCTGAGAAATGTTTGCCATATCTGTTGATTCATCATACTGAATACTAAAAAATTCACTTGAACTCACTGAATTATCTGATTTCAAATATTGGCAGCCATATTATCAAGTTGCCTTGATAGTGTGTCATTAAAAAGCAGAATTTTTTCAATCTTTTTGCTTTTTCCATGCCCATTAAAAAACCGATCATATCAGTTGCAGCAGCAATATGAGATTTTCTGTGATTGTATGAGGGTTTGGACACCTTAGTTACTTTTGATGTTGCAAGATAAGATGCTTCAAGTGTACTTTTATCAGTATGGCTTGATTTACAAATAAATACTTGTTGATTTCTTCAAGCATATAACTTTCTTTTGAAACATTCCAGGGATTTGCTTTTATGATCCAGATGTTCAGTTTCCAAGTATCGAATTAGTTTTGATGGCTTTATGTTTTCATCAGAGAGGACATGAAATTAAACAATACCCTATGGCTTTCAATCCAACGAGGTAAACCATAATTTAAGTAACTGTCATTGTACAATTTTGTCTTTTTACCAATAAATTAATTGGATGTAGAATAATGTTGCAAAATATTGATTATATATTTTTTTACTTTTATGAGGGTCATGGAACTAAAAAGGTTGAGAATCTTGTATAACTATCTTGAGATCTTGTATAACTGATTTATTCTGGTAGTTAACAATTTGGCCAACAGATACATAATATGTGCCCACCAGGCTGGTCTAGTGGTTAACACGACATTGCAAATCAGCTGATTTCGAAGTCAGGAGTTCTAAGGTTGAAATCCTAGTGAAGATAGTTATTTTTATATGGATCTGAATACTAGATCGCGGATACCCCCGGTGTTCTTTGGTGGTTGGGTTTCAATTAACCACACTTCTCAGGAGTGGTTGATCTGAGACTGTACAAGACTACACTTCATTCACATTAATACATATAATCCTCATTTATCCTCTGAAATTATACCATACGGTAGTTCCAGAGGCTAAACAGAAAAAAAGATAATATCAGAGGCTAAACAGAAAAATATCTTATTTGATTTAACGAAAAATGTTTATTTATATTTTTAATTTTATTGTAGTTTGTTAATGTTCATATACAAAATCTTGAAATAATCGAAATTTTGTGGCTTAATATTTTCCAATTTCTTTGATGACCTATTTATAATTTAAATTAAAATAACCCTTTCAAATCAGAAATTGTTCACTACAAAAACACTGAAGGTTTAAGAATTATTTCTTTAAAATTACCATCAGTTTTCTATATGAAATGAAGTTAATATAAATTGAAATTATAAAAATTATTAAAACACAGTTATTATTAATTATCACAATTAACAATCTTACAGAATGAAAATACTAAAATACTAAGTAGTTAATTGAAATATTCACCATAGTATAAAGTATGTTGTTTTGATAAATGGTTAGCAATCTTAATAAACAATAATGATTCACTAGTGATGATAAATACAATAGTGCACAAATTAATCCAAATAGAGATTATTAAATAAAAAATTACTTTATTTAGAAAAAAGTCATACCTGCACAATTTGTGAATATCTAGTAATTAACAGTCTTCCTTTATTCTTCATTACTTCACACAAATCTTGTTGGAACACTCCATTATCTTATGGGAATTTATTTTGAATTTGTCACAATTATTTCCTTCAGAATCTATATATCCACTTTCAATATACCATCTACTGAAAGGAAAGCCTATAAACGTGAAACAACTTCAAGATATTTTTTTCTAGGAATGCTTAACTAATTGTTGAATATGAGCCGGTGATATATTTTCATCTGATGCTTTTGCCCTTTGTCCCTGAATATAGAAATGTGATTTGTCAGAAAACAGAATTTTTTTCATTCTTTGTTGGTCCAGTTAGCATGTACTTTCGACTACCAGAGCCTTTTTGCACATTGCTGATATTAAAAGCTGCTTTTTAGCTGGCTAATGAGCTTTCCATCCAGCCACAAGAAGTCAGTGTCTAACAGTTGTCACTTGTAAATCTGTTCTAGTGTCTGCTAATTCTCAATTTAAGTCCATAGCAGATAATTTTGGATCAAGTTTACTTTTACTCACTAATAACCAATCCTGTATTTGGATGGTTTTTTCTTTTATGGCCACATTTACCTTTCCTTAGTGGTAAAAAGTAACCAGATTTTCACTTGTTTTAATATAGTATTCACTCCAACATCACATTAAGAAGCTATTTGTGTTGTGTCATACTGATATGCTCAGAAACAGAAACAATTTTCAACCACTTTCTTCATGTTATGTCCATTATATATTCAAGACACACAGAACAAAAAATATGAAAATGTGATTTTTGTTATAAAAAATGTAATAAACTTTCACAAACTACTGTTTATAACAAGAAAACTGCTAAATAACCAAAGAAAAATATCTTCACATTACAGAGACAACTTAAAGAGTGGGTGAAAGCAGTGGGTCAAGCAGTGAAATCACAACATAGAAATAAACAAAAAACTCCTTGTGTTCAGATCAATTCGCATGCTATTGTAATTTATTCTAACATCTCAATTGCATAACACATGATTTTTTTTTTTTAATTGTAAGATAATAATTTCTTGTGTATATATTATTTTCACTCCTGTTCATTGAAAAATTCAATTTTGTCAAATCTTTCATTTGTCAGAACATAAACTTACACTTCAACTAACTCCAAAAAAAGTATGTTCCAAATTTGAGCCAAATTTTGTTACAATCTTGGACATAAAAATACATATTTTCATGAGAAAGAAGAAATAGTAAATGAAAAGAGAAAGAGAGAACCTTGCCAAAATCATACCTGAGACCAGCTAATATAGAAGCTATCAAGCTAATCATTCTATCAAATGGCCAATGGTTTGTTTAGTATACTTTTAAATTTATTTTCTTGAGTATTTACAAAAAAATAGTCTGAATATCAGGTTACATCACATTGTATTCAATAATAACCAATTATTGCAAAAAAAAAAACAAAATCCCTGCCTAGACAGTACAAGACTTTGTTCAAAAATCTGCAGTTAAAGTTATCTGGAAAAAATATAATGAGATCAAGAGAGAAACAAAATCTACAAATAAAAAACTCCTTTTTCTAATTCAGTTAAAATTTATGAAAAGAAGAAACTGCCTATGTTTTCAGAGAAATGTTAAAAATAGTTCCATAAATTTTGCTGAAAATTTTACTCCTCTATTCTGATGTAACAAAAATGAAATCAACCTTTACAAGCATTTTTTTTATATTCATGCTTTAAAATTTTCTTTTCAAATTAATTTTTATTTGCAAAAAATAGTTAAATTAATTTTTACAAAACTAAAAATACTTCTGTCTTGTGAACATTGTTCAGAATGATTAGCTATATAATATCTTTCTTCTATGGAATCCAATCCCTTTCTTCATGAAAAAATTAAAAGTTTTTGCTCTCTCTCTCTCATGATAAAAACTTTCAAGGAAAAAAAATTAAAGTTAATTAAATTTACAACCATTTCTGGATGTGAAAATTTTATTTTCATATCCAATGGATATGTTAAAATTAGACATTTTAAGGAGCCCTGTCATTTCTCTTTTGGAGAAAGTTATTTTTTATTTATATAACCTAGACAGAAGTTGGTTGGTCTTATAAGAGTGTAAAAAACAAACCATTACATCAAATGTTCTTTCACACCAAAGACAATTAATATTTTTTTCTATACCATAATGTTCCATTTCCTTAGGATATCATAAGTATTGAAAGAGCCAACTCAATCCAGTAAATGACTTTTAATAAATCTTTTAGATTCTATGTCTGCAGAGTCTATTCTTAATATTAATCACTGAAAAAAAATGATCAACATCACTGCACAATATATCCACACAAATCTTTACTTCTAATTAAAATATTATACTTAAAAACAAGATTTCTACATGGGATTGGTTGGTGCAATTGTTGCTGCAATATTTGTAGATATCTTAGAACTCAAATATAAATTTTTATATAAAATTACTAAATATTACTAGTAACTTGATTTATTCCATTGCAATACACATTGAAATCACCAAATAGATGTCTTTTACTGTATATTTAAAGAAAAAAATTCAAGTCTGACTATACTCCACACCAAAGATAGAATCAAACTCACTAGACTTAATTATAAAAATAGACAAAAAATACAATAATTTAAAAATTTACAACAAAAAGCTACAATTTCTAATAAATCGTACACATCGTTTTAATTTGAATTCAATAAAAACTTGTCCCCTTCAAATTTCAATTATGCTTACCGATTACAATAAAATAATATTCTCTTAGTAGTTACAATTCCATGCTAAGAAATGAACTGAGGGCATAACTTCAAAGAAAGAAAAAAAACATAAAAAAGGTAAAACAGCTCATTAAACTTTATGCATACTTTGTAAATAAAATTTAAAGTGTTATGAAGTATAGTTTTATTATATTAATTATTAAGCAAACTTATTCAAGAAATCCAGGGTAAAAGTGTACATATTCACTAAAATAAATAAAAGATTAATTTTAAAATTATAAAAATAAATATATTTGACAATAATAAAAGCAAATAAAAAAAATATATTTTGTATTATAATAATAGAATTATTAAACTATTGTTTTAGTTTATTTAAAAAATTAGAAAAATGTGGATGCATATGAGAAAATTGCTGTTCATTACCAACAGAACAAGAAAGCACCATCAATCTAATGACATCATAATGTGCTACAGTATACGTACAATAGGTGTAAAACCATATATTACAAGTTAAAAGATTACGCAAAACTGTTAAACAAGGCATAAAAAATATATTAAAAGAAATTATGACAGTGGAAGGTTCAAGATTCTATTTTATATGAGAGTTCCCAGGTTTGCGCCACAAAAGCTTTAGAAAAAGGTAAATCAATGCATAATAGAGATTAACTTATTGGACGACAATGGCAACGTAGTGCAGAAGATATAATAATATCATATAATACCATGAAAAAAGTCATTGGATCAGGTTGGAATGCATAGAAACAAAAGCTTCAGTCAATCGTTCTCACAACTTGAGTTGGGTCCAGTCCAACAGGTAAAGGGAATAGAAGTAAAAATTACCCTTGGGAAGACCAGCTAAAATTCAGTTCTGTGAGATGTGAGACTGTAAGACATTACAACGTCCGTCCAGCAAGGAGTTGTCTGAGTTCTGGGAGATGTGAGTTCTGTGAGCCAGTCCAGCTACTCATTACGTCAGTCCAGCTATTCATTACGTCAGTCTATTGAGGAGAGTTTACAGTGTGAGTCTACCAGATGAGAATGTGAGACATCAGTCAGTGATAGCATTCTGCTGGGAGGAGCATTGATAGCAAGAATGAAGAGAAGCAAATTTCCAGTGTGAATTAAGTTATTAAAATAACGCCATGAGAAATTCCAATAAAGAAGAAATACTATCGGTAAGTTACTGCAGTAAAACTATAAGTGAAAGGGATAAATACTAAATTTCATTCATAAACTGTTAGAGTAATTTTATTGTGAACAGCAAAGGTACTTGCTAGTGAGAGAACCTTATACTTGTCTTATCTAGTGTACTATAATTTGTTTATACAATATTAGTCGTTAAAAGTTTTAAGATAAAGGTAATGCTGTATCTTTTGTTAATGGGTCAGAATTTTGGTTTTCTATTTATCTACCGGGAATGAATTCTGATGAGTAATTTAAATTCTGTTTTTTTACATAATCTCTGTTTATTATTACCATTGACATTTATACTTATTTGTTTGTAATTAACATGTAATATTATTATTGTTTGCTGTTGCCATTATTGCCTAATGGATTTTGTAATGATAAATTATCTAATTGTTAATGTGCAATTTTTTGGCTGTCTGTTATTATTATTATCAGGTCATATTAACTTACTGTCTATAATCTATCTATAATAGGAGCTAACTTCCAGTGTGAATTAAGTTATTAAAATAACACCACGAATAATTCCAGTAAAGAAGAAATACTGTTGGTGAGTTACTGTAAAACTAAGTAAAAGGGATGACATACTAAACTTCATTTACTCTTATTGCTCTATCACTTTTATTCGCTCTTATTAACGTATTAGCGTATTATTTTCTTACTCATCAGCTCCAAAATATACATTGGCTCATGTAAAATCTTTTGCATCCAGAATATTAAGAGTTCTGTTTTATGATGTTCAGATTGGCTTTCTTGAGATAATGAGTTTTGAGGAATTGGCAAAATTTTGTTTATTGCAGAAATTTCACTTTGATTTTCAATACAGAGTTTAAAGAGCGAATTTATACAAAACACAATCACTAAATTTTTTAATTCCAAGATTTAATAACTCATATGGTAAGGCTTTGCTTGAGTATCATGTACTTAACTTTCTAAATGAAGTCCTGCAAGAATTAAGATACATGCAAAACCCATGTAAAACTAAGTAAATATTGAAAATTCATTTTTTGAATGAAGGTTTACAAGTGGGTTAACATAATTTGTTGTAGTGTTGTTGAGATCATGATAAATTCTATTAGACTGTTTTCTCTATGGCTAATATATGTTTTACTTTACATTTAAATTACTATGCACTTAAAAATTTCATTTAAAACATGCATCATGAAGTTTTATATATATTCACTTAACACACATATGAAGATTTGAGGGTATGATTTTGAACCCTGTTAATTTTATTTTGAATTTGAAAACATATTCTCTAGCTTGCAAAATGTTTACAAAACTCACTCACATGTAAAGTATATATGTAATTTTATTAAATGTAAGCATGTTGCAAATGTGTTGTAATTAATAATTAAATAAGTGTTAAAACACATCACATATGTACATACCAAAATTTGTGTGTATGTGTGTTTGTGTGGGGGGAGTTGGTTGGTTGGTTGGTTGGATGTGCTTGTGTGTGTTTATGAATACATGTATTAAAATATATTTTAAATTAATATCAAATTTAAAGTAAATTATTATTATTAAACTGTATTAATTATAATTTTAATAATTATAACACTAATATCATAACTGGTTTAACTACAGTTTAATGAAGGATGTTCCATATAAAAGAACCCATGTCTATGTCGTATGTGTATTTAAATAAAAAACAAATTTGTAAATTATTAAATTAAATATTTTATTTCCAAACTTTCCAGAGTAAATGCAGAATGTAGCCGCTATATTCATGAATACACGCTTCCATCCTTTTCACTGTGTTTTTTGCAACTGTTTTCAGAGTTGTGGGTTACATTTAAAACCGGTTGTTCAATATTGTTCAAATTCGTACTTGAAAAATCTTTAGTTGTTCAAGTGTTCATGGTGTGTTGCTGTAGGTCTTTTCTTTGAGGTAACTCCAAAGAGAGAAATCTGGCGCAGTCAAATCTGGAGATGTTGTTGGCCATAAGCTAAGACCAGTAACACGACGACACGATTACCAATGAATTTGTTATTGAATTGAGAAGGTGAATGTGCAAAGTGTGATGTTCATCATTATATTGGAACCACCAGTATCGATTTTCCTCAACCAAGAGTGCAATGAATTACAATGAAATATTCTGATATCATTCTACTAGTAATGGTGTAGTTGAAAAGATTTTTTTGTGATATCGCACACCACCCACCCATCTTCTTTGGGTGCAATTATTTTTCATGATATGGGTGGGGATTTTTAGCACACCAAATCCTACTATTATGGCTGTTTATGTAGCCATCCAGATAAAATCATGCCTCCTCTGTAAAAAAAATCAAGTCCATACCATCAATACCCCCTGCACGAAACCGATGACAATATTCCAGCCATTTTTCTTTGTCTCGATCAAGAAATTGATGAACTCTTTGAATTCGTTGTGATGTAAGTTTAACTTTTTCCACCCGATGAATGGTTGACCACCCCAAGTTCGGCGCAGTCTTGACAACGAGTGATAACAGTGAATAGCGAGTCCATGCTCGGCTTAGTCGTTATAACAAGTGATAACAGTAAGTAGTTTCGCAAGCCCAAGTTAAACACAGTCACAATGACGCTGAAATCAGTAAGCAAGTGGTAACAAAGGGTGAAGAATGAGCATGAGCATTCCATTGTGGTCAGTGAGTGACTGCAGGAAGTTGTTCAGTGAGTTATTGGTAGACATTAATGATAGTGACAATATTCTACTTATTCATGAGTGTAGTGTAGTAAAAGTAATAATAATTGCAGAAAATAAATTATTTGAACTTTAGACATCTAGTCTATCTCATTGTTAATACAATTTCAGGTTCCAGCGGTCATTATAACGTTTTTAGTAAGTTAGGTTGCATTCTGGTTTTTATAATGTAACTATCATTAAACAAATCTTATCCTTTTTGAATTATTATTTTGGGTGTTTTACATATATATATATGTGTGTGTGTGTATTATTATTAAAAAGTGAGGAATGAGTTAACTTTGTTGATTCGTAAAATGAAAAGAAACTATTATTACTATAATAGTAATAAGTTTCTTATATACTATAAAAAAATTTAGTCATTTATTGACATATTCCTTAATAGAAAGGTTAGGTTATCAGTGGAGGATGTTGTGAGGAAGAACTTTGAGGTTGAAAGTGGTGAGCATTTGCAGGATGTTTGTAATACTTTCAATTGATCCTTTAATGACACTGTGGTAAATATTTTAGTAAAGTTACAGAGCCCTTGGTTTGATCTCTCGGAGCATACTGAGAACAGTTAGTATACTGTTGGTAACATTGCTTCTATTTATCTTAATAAAGTAGATGAACATTTCTTTTTGTCAAATATTAATAAATTGAATTATTATTCTTCTCCTGGTCCTGATGACATAAGGGCTTGGGATATAAAAAATAATTTTCAGTTCTTAAAACTAATTCTGGTTCATTTGATTGATAACATTTTTGACAATGGACGGATCCCAAGTGCTTGAAGACAACTTATCTCAGGCCTGTTTATAAAAAAAGGAGTTAAAACAGACTTCTGTAATTACAGGCCGATAGGTTCTATTTTAGTTATAATGAAATTAATTGAACATTGTATCTTTTTTTTCAGCTTAACAGTTTTTGTTTAAAGTATAATATTATTAGTAATATTCAGTATGGGTTTGTTTCAATTTGGCCCACCGGGCTGGTCTAGTGGATAACGTGACATCGCAAATCAGCTGATTTCAAAGTCAAGAGTTCTAAGATTTAAATCCTACTAAAGGTAGTTACTTTTGGATTTGAATTGTATGAATATGATATGGTATCGTGGATACCAGTGTTCTTTGGTGGTTGGGTTTCAATTAACCACACTTCTAGTCAACCCGAGATTGTAAAAGACTACACTTCATTCACATTCATACCATCCTCATTCATTCTCTGAAGTAATACTTTACGGTAGTTCAGGAGTCCAAACAGAAAAAAAGAAAGAAAAGGGTTTGTTTCAAATAGATCTACTTTGGATTTTATTGATAAATTAGTGAATGATATCAATGTTGCACTTAATAACAGAAGATTTGTAGTTGCTGTGTCCTTGGACCTTACAAAGGCTTTTGATATGGTACAGTTTGACATTCTTATTGAGAAACTGGCTCTGATAAGAACTGGAGGAAAATTATTAACACTTTTTAAAGATTATTTATTTATCTGACAGATATGTTCAAGTGAAAATAGGTAACGTCATAAGTCCTGCAATTGAGCAGAAGTGTGGTTTGATCCAAGGAAGTATTTTGACACCTTTGCTTTACAATCGTTATATAAATGATTTAGCATTTCTTAATTTTAGAGGGAAGGTCTTGCAATATACTAATGATACAATAATATACAATGATCAAGTTGATTTACATCGAGCAATGGCTTACAATCACTAAGATCTGGATCTGGCTATAAAGTATTTTTTCAATAATTACATAACTTTCAATATTCAATTGATAGTTTTCAAAGATAGAGGATTGGGCGCCAGTAGGAATGTTTACAGTGTTGGACTTAATACAGTCTGAAGCACCTGCGAGTTTATTTAGATAGTAATATGAAATATAATACACATGTTACTCATCTCTGTAATTTGCTTAAAGTTTTTTGTATAAATTTTATAAGTTATCAGATTGTTTTCCAGTTCATTTTAAACGTGTCTTATATTTTTTGTTAATAGAGAGCTCGCTGAGATATGGAATCTCTGCTTACTCATCAGCTCCAGATTCCTCATATTGGTTCCTCTAAAATCTCTTATAACCAGAATATTAAGAATTCTGTTTTATGATGTTCAGATTGGCTTTCTTGGGATAATGAGTTTTGAGGAATTGACAAAATTTTGTTTATTGCAGAAATATTACTCTGATCTTCAATATAGAGTTCAGAGAGAGAGATTATATGAAACATGTTCACAAAATTTTTTGATTCCAAGATTTAATAACGCATATGGTAAGGCTTTGCTTGAGTATTGTGTACCTACCTTTTTAAATGAACTCCCAGAAGAATTAAGAAACATACATAACCCATGTAAAGTTGTATTGAAAATTGTAAAGCAATTATTGGAAATTCAGGAGACCACTTTCTTAAGACCAACCCGGCGAGTTGTATAACAAGAATTATTATAGATATTCATTATATTGTATTTATATATATATAGACTATATAGATATAGTCTATACTATAGTTGTATAATATATTTAATCCATTATTATCTTTGAAAATCTGGTGTTTTATGAGCAAATATGGTACAAATATTTTACTGAATACACATTTATTGAAAGGTATCAATTGGCAAGTGCTGCTATCTTACTCTCTCTGTAATTATCTATATACTGCATACAGGGAATATTGCTAAAAACAGGACATTATGTAAATACTGACAGGCTTGATTCATTAAATTCAACAAACTAAGAAGTCATTTGTCTTTTAATGAAATCCACTAATTACTTTAACAACCATTACAAAAACATGAATACATTTAAATGAAAATTTTAAAACATACTGAAGTAAATAAATTCTATTAATTAATCAATAAATAAATATCTTTTCATTTTCTTTTACGGATTTATTATATTTTTTGTAGATTATTACCTCTACATATTTCGTCTTGCTATAATATGAGTATTTAATAGAACTTATTATTGTTTAATAACTCATTTATTTAATCATACATTTTTTTTTTGTCTTCAGTCATTTGACTGGTTTGATGCAGCTCTCCAAGATTCTCTATCCAGTGCCAGTCATTTCATTTCGTTATACTTCCTAGATCCTACATCCCTAACAATTTGTTTTACATATTCCAACCGTTGCCTGCCTCCACAATTTTTCCCATCTACCTGTCCT
>JAAAKQ030049334.1:0-16343 GCA_010016005.3 Zanna intricata | reverse complement strand
GCTCAAAGAACAAATGAACTTCTAGCCAAGTTCAAATGGGACGTTTTTGACCACCCCCCCTTACAGCCCTGACTTGGCTCCCAGTGATTTTCATCTGTTCCCATACATGAATCAGTGGCTTGCATCTCAGCAGTTCGCCAATGATGAAGAGCTTCAAAACGCTGTAACAGGTTAGCTTCGGTCGCAGGCGGCATATTTTTTTGCAGAAGGGATTTCAAAAACTGTTAAATGATATCACAAGTGCTTGAATTTGTTTGGAGATTATGTTGAAAGGTAGAGAAAAGTCGTAGTTTTAAGATGTATTTAATGAAATTTTTGTATCTCAACTGGTTTAAATTTTATTTCAAAACGGAGGTTACTTTGTGGATGACCCTCGTATTTTTAAGAAAAATATGTATTTTAATACAAGATAATCTGTCAAAAAGACAGCACATTTAAAAAAAGTATTTTTGAAGGAAATGCACAGAATCATCTCAACTGTGCCAGAATATGGCAATAAGTAACTGTTTTCATTTGCAGATCAGTTTGCGGAGGTTAAGTGCAGTTTACAGTTCAGCTTTTTTATTACCATATTGTTATTTTTTATTATAGTGAGACTAGTTACTCATGAACAAAATATAATGTGAGATAACTTGCAATAGACAACTACACAATTTTACTACATAATTTTAATCCTGCCAGTGTGTTCTGTTGATACCTTAACAGCTGGGTGTTTTTAACGAGGGTCAGGTACTTTTGGCTGCTTATATTTTATTTGTGTTGGTTGAAAGCAAATATAGGAAGGTTGTCAGTAATCTTTATATTGTTTGATGTGTTCAAGTTATGAATTGGAAATTATCTTTCATTCAAAATGGATTCAGTTTTATGTTTAAATTATAATATTGAACTTGAATTCATTTTAGAAAGTATAAGTAATGATTCTGTTGGATTTTACTGGATAAAATGAGATTGAAATAAATGAAACCATAAAACTATAATGAAAAACTAGGTGAGCAAGTGAAGAAATTTCTGTACTTGGGAGTTTTATAAATAATGACCTCACTTGCACAGTAGAAATTAAAACAAAAATATCAAGAAGTAATCAGGCATTAATAAGAAGGGAAGACAATAATAAGTATGGAAAGTTAAACTTAAAATTAAGGAAGAGATCAATGAATTGTTTTATTTTGAGTGTGAGATGCTCTTTGGAGCTGAAATGTGGACGATGAGAAAGGCAGACAGAAAAAAAATGGGTGCTTTTGAGATGTGGGAGTGGTACAGAATAATGTCAGATGGCTAGACCATTGTAACAAATGAAGAAGTATTAAGGAAAATCAGAGAGGAAAAGAAAATGTTAAATGTAATTGAATATAGGAAAAGGAACTGGCTAGGACATTATATAAGGAGAAGTGTTTATTGGTGGATGTGATAGAAAGCCTGATAGATGGAAGGAAAGGAAGAGGAAGAAAGAAATTCATATGATGGATAGGATTATGGAAAAGGGAAAATATGCTGAAACAAAGATGTTAGCAAAGGACAGAACACGATGAAGAGCAGCAGTTGTGATAGGACCTGCCCTAATTGCAGAACACTATGAATGAAAACTAAATTGTTAATCTTCCTTTAGCAGATGGATTTAACTTAAAAACATTATTAGACAACTAAAATTAGTTTTCATTCTTATTTTTTGTCATGATTCTAATCCTTCATTATATGATGTGTATTTTTGAATCTTTCAAACCTATTTCTGTCAGCTCTTTATTTTGACATAGAACAGGATTATATACAGTTTTAATACATCAGTAATTTATTAACATTTAAAGTAAAAAAAAAATATGGTAAACATGATATCAGTTACTTGAATGTTATTTTCATGTGGAATCAACACCTAGAGAGTACAAATAATTAACAAAAAGAAAATGAAAATAAAACATGTTTTTTGATTTTATTTAACAAGAGATTTATTTTAACAAGAAAATTTATTTTAACAAGAGATAAATATTAAAAAAACACGCCTGCCAACAACAAAACACTCTCTTGACAAACATTGCTCTGATTTGGTTCCATTACAATTTTATATACTAGCAAATACCCCATTGAATTTTGAAAATCAGAAGATTGGTTGCAAAGATATAAAAACATTTCTGAACAACCTTTATTTGTTAGGCTGAGAGTGTGCTTGATGTATGCAAAAGTTTGCCTTCAACCTATCTACTAACAAATACCCTATTTGGATTTTTAAAATCGGATGATTGTTTGCGGAGATATTATAAAAGTACCCCAATGCACCTCACAAAACGGTGTCCCAGAAGCATCCTGTTTCTTACCAATTGATGATTGGTCTAGCTGTGCATGAGGGGTTTATATCACCTTACCACTCTGGCCTCACACTCAGTCCCCCATGGCAAACCCATTATTATTAAATAGAAATCTTTATAAAACAAAATTTAAACAAAATTTATTTAATGTTAATTTATTTTATTTAACCTAAATTTAATTCTATTATTTTTGTAATATTATTCATTCAATTTATTTGAGTCATTCATTTCAAATCCAGCTTACACAGTGATAGAGGATCACAGTTCATTAAAGATTGTCTTCAGTCACCAAATCTCCACTACTACATATATATTTATATAGCCCATGACATTCTTGGTAACGTAAGGATTCCATTGTGCAGCCATAAATATGATGGAACAAACATATATGTTGAATACATTAAACTCCTTTGTAATAAAAGAAAGGAATTATTAGTCAATATTTAGCAATAAAGAACATACATGATCAAACATACTGCCTGTCAAAAAACCATATGATTTCTTTTTTCTGTAAATGTTTGTAAACAATAAATAACAACAGTAATAATAATTATAAAATAAATTAATAAATTTTACTATCGTAATTTATTCATTCAATATCGTAGCAGATTTTAAAACTTCGACTATTTTCTATAGAAATTAATTGATATTGAAAATAGTATCAATTATCCGTTTAGAATCGTATTCATGATTTATTTTGGCTTTGTAATTACAATTAAACATACATGTATTCATATTTATATAGCTTATGACGCTCCCCGTAACATATGGATTCAAACGCGAGGTCATACATCTAAATTGATTCGGCCATTGAGTTACTACAGTGGAATAAACAAGTATACATAAACAAAACTATATATATGTACACCCTTACATTACACTTCTTTTTGGGAGTCTTGCAAAAAACTTTCGTTACATCAAAAGGGGGGATGTTCCTCAGATGTTATGAACAGAGTACAAAAGCTTAAAAGTATGATACAAAGATCAAGTATTGTAAGTAAAACCATTACAAGTAAAATACATTAAGATAAAGAGCAACAATAAGTAATATAAAGATAAAGAATCTTGTAATAAGTAAGATTATTAAGTAATAAGATTACTTAATAATTATAATAAATAATCTTAAAATAAATTACTTTATAAAGATAAAGAGCAACAATATCAGTAATATATCTATAAATACTGTTGGTCAATTTAGAAAAAGAAGCAATATTACAAGTTACAAAGCCCATCTCATATTTATAAGTTAAATAACTGTGAACTATTCAAGTCAGTTGATCATTTAAAAGTAATATTGAATTCTTAAGTTCATTAATTTGCAGTTTCTAAATGGTTCAGTTTCAGACCTTTGTTCTCAGCATGAAGTATTTTGAAATTACCATTAAAAATGATTTTCATTAATTAAATAACAGGCATAATTAGAAACCCCAGTGTTGAAAAAAAACTACTTGAAAATTTTGAACAGTTTCCTTTAGACATTATACAAGGTGTGGCTAGAATAATGGGATTTTTGCTGTAACATGTTTTTTTCCTTAACTTTCACATTATCCCCTTCAATATACTCTCCTCCATGATCCCTACATCGCTACATTCAAATTTTCCATTGTTCAAAACAGTGTTTCAGGTCATCTTCTGAAATCATGTTCATGGTCTCTGTCGCTTTTTCTTTCACAGCTTCAACTGTCTCAAACCTAGTTCCTTTCAATGCTTCCTTCATGTTTGGGAACATGAAAAGTCACATGGAGCTAGGTTTGGTGAGTAGGGTGGATGTTCCAGCACAGGGATCCCATGCTTAGCAAAAAACAACTTAACAATCGGTGCAGTGCAGGCTGGAGCATTGGCCTGATGAAGAATCCATGATTTGTTCTTTCACAACTCGGGTTGCATTCTTCTTACTCGCTTGTGGAGAGTAGTTAGAACCTCAAGATAATATTCCTTATTCACTGTTTGACCTTCAGGATGGATGAGACTGCCTAATTTTTCAATGTTTTGGTCCATTTTTGAAGCGGAAGGATGTCCTGGATGAGAATCATCTTCGATTTCTTCTCATCTTTCTTTGAACCGTTTATGCCACTCAAAAATCTGTGCACGTGACGTACACTCATCACCGTACACTTGTTGTAAGAGAGAATAGGTCTCTGTTACGACTTGACAAGTTTTACTAAAAATTTCACTTAATTGTTAATTGTGCAGCGTGTATATTGATAAACATGCTGCTCTATTAAAATGCCTACCATTTTTCCGATAGCAGCAGGTACACAAACCGACACAAGCGAAGGTAGCCCAAATGAGCAGACTGGAGTGTTACACCGGCTGGAATGTAAAGGGGGGGATGTCAGACAACACGGCAATGTGGTATTTGACCTTGAGGCTCACGCTTTTTGTCCTACAAAAAATCAGTCCAGTTATTTTCTAGCCACACCTTGTATTACTTTCACTATGAAATTGTAATTAATTATTCTTAGTGATATAAACTGTGTAAACAAAAAGGGCGTTACCCATAAGACTGGTTGTGCGTTTAACTTGTTAAATCTGTTGCTTGTAATAAATATAGAGAATGCTACATTATAAGAGCTTATTTAATAAACTGATGTCTCAGTAGATATTTGAGAATAACTAAGTTCAAGTTTAAGAAAGGAAATTGTTGTGAATCTTACCTTTCAGCATATTGAGGGCTAATTCATCGCACCATAAAGGTGCCACATTCATCAAATGAATGCACAAATGTTTGTATAATTAGGTAATGTTTATTTTAATACTTAATATTATAGTTTTAGTTTTTTATTTAATTGTAGACATTACACAATAATTTAAATTGAAACGTTCCTATTAAGTTTATGTAAGTTTTGTGAATATTATTTATACATTTTTTAATTGTTCTGTTCTGTGCTTTAATGAGTCTGTTGACTCATTAAAGATTACATTTTAACTAACTACACAATATGTTTTTTTAGATAAAGTGTAACAGTTAAGAAGAACAAATAATTTAAGTATAATAAACCAGTTAGATAAGAAGAAATAACACATACGTTTCCATGATCGAAGAGAAATAGAGAATTACACAAGTTAGTCAAATGTGATTGTCCTTTATTTATTTAATTTTTTTTTCAGGCTATTGTGTTTAACACGTATCAGTGCTATTTAAAAGACACTCTGAATGAAGTATCTACTGATTTGGAGCAAGCAAAAAGACAGAACTTTTACTTTGGTGCCAAACTTGTTAGAGGAGCTTATATTGATCAGGTCAGTTAAAATTATTTGATAAATCTATTTACTATAAAACTTTTCATTGTTTTGAAAACCTTACTGTGGTTATAATTCTCAGAATACAGAAAACTATTACTTTACTGAGCTTATATGCCTTTAAAGTTTCGGGATATTGTTATGAACATTATCCAGCTGAGTATTATTTTTTAGAAGGGTCAGGATCCTTCTTGTTTGTTAAGAATACATCTGATTGTGAAAATTAAGTATGTATGGTTATTGAGATGACATTGAATTTTTTTAAAGCAGCTAATAATAAGATTTTTTCTGTTTTCAAAAGTTAAATGAGTGAGCCAATGTTGTATTCAGAAGGAGAGTTCATGCTTGAATACTTCAATTTTAACTTTCATTAGATTTAAAGGTTTAAAAATACCAGGTGTTTTATATATAATATTGAGGTTTTAATCTCTTATAGTTCTTGGATGAGATGAACAGTGTTAATTTAAGGTTATACTCAAAGAGAAGAAATGACAGTTTTAGTTGCAGGCATGGATATAGTTTGATTCTGTATCTTTTTTACTTGATATCGCCACTAGCGAAGATGGTAACTCTTTAACAGAAAGTCTTCTGTGTTTTGCAGTTTGCTAAATGTGAATGTATAGTTATAGCCCAACATGCATTCTGTAGAAAGTTTAATTGTGACCCTCCGAGTAATAATAACATTCATCATTGGGATAATCAGTTTCAGACAACTGGATGTCTGTGTAAGGAAGAGTATAGGATGACCAAGGGTATCTGAAGAAAATGTTGAACATGTCAGGGAGTCTTTCTTGCTTAGTTCTAAAAAGTCTGTTAAGATGTCCAGCTGTGAACTAACAATGCCAGTGATGAGAGTGTGGAATACTTCAAGGAAAAACATATATGTTCACACTATTTACAGCTGTTACAGAATACTATGATGTGCAATCTTCTTGACTTAGCAATCAGAATGAAGGTGACTTCTCAAAATTAAACATTTTCTGCGCAACATCCGGACAGCAAGTTTACAGGCTGTTTCCTTTTATTGAAGCAAGCATAGCAGGAGTTGCTGATTTGGATGTGGTATGTACGTGGCTCTTTCCTCTACTGCAAGATGGACCAAAGAATTTTATTTGTCAACAAGATGGTGCATCTCTTGAGTGTCATAATTCTGTACAGTATCAAATGTATGATTTTTCCCATCTGCAGGATTGGTAAGCATTGACCCGATGATAGGGGTTGTTTGCGGTGGCCACCAAGGTCACAAGATTTGACCTCATGTGATTTTTTCCTTTAGGGTATTATGAAGGATTTTGTGTATGTGCCTCTGATACCTACTGATTGATCTACTTGGTTTGAAGTACAGGATTGAAGCAGCTGTTGCTTCTATTACTCCAGAGATGCTGGTTAAAGTATGGGATGAACTCTCCTATTGGTTAGATATATACTGCATGATGAAAGTTGCTCACATTAAACACTTGTCAAATCCTACATATTTTACATAAAAACAAATCCTAAAAATGAAGCCAGCTTGGGGAAAAACTGTAAGAATTGTTGTTTTTCATTTTATTTATGGTTCTATGTTAGTCAGACTTAAGAAGTATTAAATGCCTTTAAAATCCCAACATTCTTTTTAGTATACTCATTATGTTATTTGATTAATATTATCTTAATAATAATTAGTTTTTTTATGCTTATTTATCTTCCACACTATAAAATATTATTCATTAATAGTATTTTAAAGAGTTACATGGTGGTTTTTTTAGTTCTCTTTAATTCATCTTAAAAAACCAGTATAGCAATATGGTATTGTAAAAGAGTTGGTTGCCATAGCATTATAATTACACCAATAGTGTAATTGCAATCACCAGTACAAAGGACTAGAATGTCTGAACAATGATAGATTTAAAGAATTATTTACTGAACTATTTATATTTACTTAAGTAATGAAAGCTTTTATTTTTTTTGGAATGAGGTATGTTTTGCATTACTCTTTTAACTTCTGCAATCTGAAGTATGTTGTTTATAACATTTATCTTATCTTAAACTATTAATTGTCCATGTTAATAATCTAATAAAAGTTTCTCCATGTGTATGTACAGATTGTCTGCTCTAAAGGTATCTGAAACTAATGGTCTACTTAGAAAACCAGTTAATGCAGTCTCTTAAACATAGGCCAATCGACAGGAAATATCTCTTAAGATTTGTTCTGTATGCTTTCAAGGTCAGCGGAATACGCATACACAGGCAAGCCAACTTGCAATACAATTTTAGTCAGTCGAGATGTGGACCCCAGAACAGGTGGTTCTTTGTGCGCTTTGGTTAGTGGAGTTTCAATCAGTGATACGTGCCCAACAGCATGTATGAACTGAATGGAATATCGATCCTCTTACATCCAAGTCTATTCATCATTGCGATACGACTTTAAGATGGACTGAAAGCTTTGTTTTACAAACTGGAAATCATCCAAAAGTTTCTGTTTGTGACAAGACATTGGATCATGTATGCGATGCATTCACTGCCAGTTCTGGTAAGTCAATTAGACGGCCTAGTTACAAACTGCAAATTCCTCGTTCCATTGTTCACAACATTGTTCATAAACGGTTCTGTTTGCTAGTGTGAAATTTACAACTCCATCACATTAAACCAAATGATTACTGCCTGCGATATCAGTTTGCTGCAGAGGTAATGCACCCTGTCGAAAACAATCCTAATTATCTTGATATGTTATTTTTAGTGATGAGGCAACCTTTCATATGTGTGGGAAAGTTAACAGACACAATTGTCGAATTTGGGGCAATGAAAACTCTCTTACAGTAAAAGAAAATTAAAGGAATACACTTAAAGTCAGTGTCTGATTAAGACTGTACAAATGTGGTGTCATCAGTCTGTTTTTTTTTATGGAGCTCACTGTGACAGGATGTACACATGCTGGAGATCTTTGTTGTTCCTCAGATTCCTGCAGGCTTCAGTTTTCAACAAGATGGTGCTCTACCATACTTTCATCAAGATGTTAACATGTTCTTGAACAAAACTTTTTCCAGATGTTGGATCAGATGAGGAAGACCAACTGCATGGCTACTAGATCTCCAGATATCATGTCTTTGGACTTTTCTGCTTGGGTATTTATTAAATGTTATGTGTATGAAAGAAAAATTCAAGATTAGGACGATTTAAAACAGGTAATTGTTGAAGCTGTTGGTCTAATAATGCACAGATACTCCTAAACAACTCACAAGAGTTAGATTATTGTCTAAATATATGCAAGCTAAAAAGGTGCATACATCTAATCTAGGTGACTAACCTAGATTAAGACTTTGAGAATTGCTATATTTATTAAAAAAAAAAAATTATCAAATTATATTAACTGGTTTTCTTAATATAGGCAGTTACTTTTGGATCCAAACACTCTGTATTTAGTACATCTGTATCATATAGTTTTTTAAATAGGAAAGAGCTCGAGCAGCAGCACTTGGTTACCCAGATCCAACAAATCCTACATATGAAGCCACATCTGAAATGTACCACCGGACATTTGTTGAATGCTTGCGCCGAATCAAAGATCTGAAAGATAGAGGAGAACCAAATAAAATTGGTATCATGATTGCATCTCACAATGAAGATACTGTTCGTTTTGCTATTGAAAAGTGAGTATTTTTTTATTTTGTAACTTTTCATTCTTAATGACATACACACACACACACACACACACACACACACACCATGCGGGCACACGCACACAATTTATATTAGAAAAATATGTGGGTATTGTATTTATGCTACATTTTCAGGTGAGTGCTACTTTTTATATACTTCACAGTTTTTACTGGTTGTTAGCAGTTAGAAGCTTAAGGAAATGTACTTGAGTAACTATTACAGTTTATATAAGTGACAGAAGCTCAATTACAGGCACTCAGTTTAATTCTGTTTTAAAGTTCATTCTGCTTGTTCCATATTTAGTTCGTTAGGATTATCTATTAAATTAAAATTAAAATGAAATTAAAATTTGTTCAGATTATAGTATTTACATTTGAATTTTTTGTTCTTGTTCAGTATTTTATTGTTTGTGTTATTTATATTTAAAAATATATGTTATCATAGTAAAGAAGTTTTTTCTTTTTTTGTAAAGATCTGACAATATTCAACTTAAAACTTTAAATTTAAACTTTGTTAAATTGAAAATCATCATTTTTTGTTAAGAATAAATATGCAAAATATATATTATAATAAACTATATTTTGTGCTTTTTAGGTGAGATTTTATTTCCCTAATAAAATAAAGTTACTTAAAAAAAAAAATGTCTAACCTGTTCAGTACTATTACCATATTCATATACTGTATTGTGTTGTACCTACTTTACTTCCATACATGTACAGCCTCCAGTTCCACCTATCAAACACAACACCTGTATGGGTACAATTTGTTTCAACTTTTTACTCATTGCTTCTGGTATATATGTAATATTTTGATTTACAAGTTGTATATTAAATAAAGGCTGTTAGATTTTCCAAGTTTTCCACATTCTGTGCTCTATATTATTCAGTAATATGCCATGAATTTGTAAACAATAATATATTAAAAGATGATGATATTTAGTATTTCTCTATCTTTAATTTCTAATGAATTCAGTGGCAGGTTTCAAGGAAAAGTAAGTGAACTTAAAATGTATGCATGCAGGTTGTGTCTGATCAATTTAGTGCCCATTAAAATGATTTTAAACCGTATCCATTCCAAAATAATAATGTTACATTTTCTAAAATACTTAAGTTCATGAGATGTTAGGAAGTTTTAAAAAAAATACTTAGCTTGTCAAGATTTGTTTCTAAATAAAGTACCTGATGTATTTTAAATCTCAGAAGTTCTAGAAGTTTTTTGGACTGTTTGTAGCGCAAGCAGTTTGCCCCTTCAAAGTTGTAATGTAATATGTTCAACCACTAAATATTATATTGCAACAATTTTTCATTGTAGATTTAAGTAAACATTAATATGCATTTGGAGGCTTGTTACCTTATTAATAATTTATTAGAAAGTCCATAAATTATAATATACTTACCAAGTTTTTTCCTCTCTAATTTAATTCAAAAGTGAGTTATGAATTAAAATATTACTGTCGAAATTAACTACAGTGAAACATAAAAGTAATATTTGGAAGGGGTCATCAGTCCTATCTTGTAATCTCTTGCTATGAAATTCTACATTACTTATACCTCATAATACATAGAGTACAGCAGTGCATGAAAAAAATGATTGTCACCATTATATACAATATAATCTTAACCACATTGTAGAACTTTATTTCTGAATGGTGTAGATAATTCTTATTGCTAACACTTCTTCCCCGTTCCTCATACCAAATTTCACTAAATTTTAAGTGACTTATTTTATCCTAAAATTTGTTGATGTTCTTGGCACATTATTTCAGAATTTACCACGTCATTGCCACAACAGTATGTACAGCTGTGGTCTCAACTACTGTGAGGTAGTATTAAATAAGTCCTAATGATGTTAAACAAATACGAATTATAAAAACTGAAATGAAGTTATAGAGAAAATATTAATTATACTCTTCACTATCAGGATATTTCTGCTAGATTTATCACTTTATATGATTACTTTATGTTAAGAAAAATTTTTAAAATATGGCATTAGAGTTTTTCTCATAACTGATTAGATCTTATGTTACCGATAGAAATCAGGCTGTTAGAAATAATAGAATTATCACCTCCATTCATTATGTTCATGGTACATAGATATGTGTAGACTGGAGTACTCTTAAGTAAAGAGAAATATTTATTGTTTTGCTGATGATACAGCTATAATTTTTTAGGAAAGCACTATTTATGTCAGGCATGACATTTTTCACACACGCTACAATTCATTCACCTCATCGTCTGAAGATATAATCTAACGGTGGTTACGAAGGTAAAAAAAAAAATGAGGCAGTAAGTCTCACAAATAATGGATAACAAAATATCCATTGTTAAAAACTGGTTAGATTGTAATTTTTTAGCATTTAACTTTAAAAAAAATCCAAGGTTGTGTATTTTAACAACTGCAGTTATGAAATTGAAAAAAGGTAATTAGTCAGTCATATTTGTAATAATGATAATCCATGGTTAAAGAGTTGTGAAATTTTGTATTATACTTTGAATTGCATCTATTTGCAACATATTCTTGACAGAGTTAAAATTTAATTTACTTATAGTAGATTAACTGTGTATATAAGGAGATTTTTTTTATAAATTTGTTTTTCTTATGAGTTTTTTTAAGTGAATATATATTATTACAGTTAATTTATTATGCATTAATGCAGTTGGTGATTGATATGGTAACATTTTCTGGACTAATGCTTATGTTTGTCATATTAGATCTTAAGACACAATTTCCAATTCTTTAATCAAAATTATTTGTAATAAACCAAGATGATATTCTATTGAAACATTATGCAGAGAGTTCAGAATAGTACAAGGCACTTTATTATACAAAAATCCATACTACTGTTGCCTATCATTTTTTTTTTTGTGTCCTCAACTTGAAGGCTAAAAACAAAAATATATCCATATTTTTAAATATTATTTTAAGAAACTTAACTTTGTTAAAAGCAATTTTTATGTAAGAAAACTATTTTTCCAATAAATTGTTGAAATAAAAAATTAAAATCTTTTCTTTTTTTTGAAAATGGTATTACTGTCAAAACATTGTGTCTCTTTCAATTCTTATTGTTAAATGGCTAAATTAAAGAAAAATTCAAAAAATTTGAAAAGTGCTGAAGAAATATTTTTTTTTATAAAACGTGATTCCTGAAAATATTTGCAAAAAAACTGTTCTATCTCCTTTGCTAAAATTGTTGTTACTTCTATGACATCTGCTCTGTTGGCATCTGTATGAATTTTACTTGCTCCTATATGTTCTGTTTTTTTTCTATTTTTATAGTATTATTCCTGAGTTAGTTAATAAATAAAGATGTAATATATACTAACAAATAATTGGTGCAAATATAAAATTATTATTTCTGAGTTAAAAACGCTATTCTATTACGGAAGTGTTGACTATAGCAAACACTCTTAACACCATTTCTTTATTAGCCCAGAAAAAAAATCAAATAAAAGGATAAGCTATTGTATTCTATATTCTTGATTTTGCAGTATACATTAATTTTATGTTAATGCTAGTGTAAAATTTACCATATAATATGTATATATATAATTACTTATAGTGACCAAAAAATGTTTATTTTATGAAAGTTTGTTTTATTTATAAAAAAGTGAAAATCTGATGATTATTTATGTTATTTAATTTGTTAACATAGTAAAACAACCATATAAAATATTTTGTTTGCTGATGTTTATCTAACATGTTTTAATAATATTCTGTTTCTTTACTTTTAATAATTTTATTTATGACATATTTAATGGTAGTCTTTTTTCATTTAGGATGAAGGAGATTGGTGTATCTCCAGAAGATAAAGTTATCTGTTTTGGACAGTTGCTTGGAATGTGTGATTATATTACATTTCCACTGGGTTTGTATTTGTTTTATTAACATACTTTTTAGGTTTTATTTAACAGTAATAATAATACAATACATTATTTGTTTCTTATAAAAAAAATAATTATTTTTTCTCTTTTAAGTAGTTTTTTTCTGTCTTCAGTCATATCACTGATTTGATGTAGATCTCCAAGATTCCCTATCTACTGCCAGTTGTTTAATTTCAGTGACCTCCTACATCCTACATTCCTAACAATTTGTTATACATATTCAAAATGTTGCCTGCCTGTACAATTTTCCCCATATACCTATCCCTCCAATATCAAAGCAACTATTCTAGGATGCCTTAAGATGTGGCCTATAACTCTTGTCTCTTTCTTTGTTACTTTATACGCCAATCTGATTTTTAACATTGTTCTGTAACACCACATTTCAAAAGCTTGTAATCTTTTTTCTTCTCAGGTAATCCGATCATCCAAATTTCACTTCCATATAAAGCTACGCTCCAAATATATCCTTTTAAAAATGTTTTCCTGATGTTTAAATTCATTTTTGATGTAAGCAAATTATATTTCTGACTGAAAGCTTGTTTCGCTATTAGACATTTTATATCGCTCCTGCTTATGTCCTTTAATAATTCTATTTCCCAAACAATTTCCTCTGTAGAATTGTTCTTGTCCTATTCTTATATTCATTGGTCCATCTACTTTATTTCTACTACATTTCATTACTTTTATTTTGTTCTTGTTTATTTTTATGCTGTAGTTCTTGTGTAGGACTTCATCCATGCCATTCATTGTTTCTTCTAAATCTTTTTTATTCTCTTCTTCTTCTAATCATAGCATCTTTATCTTTTCACCTAGCACAGTTACTCTGGACCTAAACCCGTCTTTAACATCATTAACTGCTAGTTCTGTATAAAGATTAACAAATGACCGGGGTAGGGAACATCCTTGTCTGACTCCCTTTTTTATTACTGCTTCTTTCTTATGCTCTTTGATTATTACTGTTGCAGTTTGGTTTCTGTAAATGTTAGCAATTGTTCTTCTATCTTTATACTTGAACTCTACATTTTATTCCTGTCTATGTTATCAAAAGCTTTACTAAGTCTGTAAATATATTCCAGTTTATTCAATATAAATTTCACACTTAAACAAGAAAATTGAATATTTGAACATTTTAAATACTTTCAAAATAATATTAATTAATTGTCTTGATCATTAGTTGTATGTGCCATTTTAAATCTCTCAAATATCTTTAATGGATCAAAAGTTATGAGCATTTATGAGTCATAAATATATACTGATGCACTTGCACGCTTACTTAATAAGTGGCATTTTTTTAAATTAAATGCTTTTGAATCTGCTAGTTGTAGAAAAAAATTGTTTACATACAAACTGTGTGGAATTTTCTCAGCTTTCTGATGATGCCAGCAGTGTTTAGCTATTTTAATAAATAATTGATATATGAGTGTTAATAGAAAACCACAAGAAAACTGGAAAAAAATGAATTTTTTACAATAATTTGTTAATAAAAAAAATTAGCTGTAAATATTTTGATAAAGAGTTTCTTACATTAATCTACACACCTTTAGGAACTGTTTCCTTTTGGTCTTATGCTTGGGAAAATTTTTTCTCCTATTTCAACCCTCTAGATTTAATATGCCTCATTTATTACAACTGATTAAATTACTGTTTTTCTCTTTTTCATGTATCTTTGTAGGTTTTTTTAAAACCATTACAGCAATACTCAAGTTTCTATTTTGTTGACAGTCATATCCAAACTGCTGAACATAACAGTTTGGAAATTTGACAAGCAAGTAGAGCGATTTGTAAATGCAACAAAAACATTGGAATTTCATGATCTTGGTTCTTTTTTTAAGAACATAAAACAAGTTATTTTTAATACACAGTATTGGTGGAGATCCTCCAGTCTTGTAGATTAACCTTCAGATTACTCTTGTATTATTATATATAAAAATAAAATTTCACTTATTTTTTTTTTATACAATGATTATAATGTGGAAGCTATAACTAATTGACATGCCAATTTTCTCCACCTCTTTAAGGGCTGTTTTATGTATAAATTTTATTTTATGTAAAAGTTGTCAACCATTTTATAAAATGCTGGTAGACAAAAAGGGTAAAAAACTGCATATTTAAAGTAGATCTTACAGCTAAGAATTATAAGTTGTATTCATATATTCCTTATAGAGTACAGTATTTGTGTTTAATTTGCTGCTGTTTTGTGTACCATGTACAAACACAATTAAGATCGATATTAGGAGTACAGTTATAAGAATGTACTATATAAATATATAAGTTAGCTGTTGTACATTCTATGAAAACTTAAGCAATCAAAATTTCATTTTATTTATATACTATTAAATAAATCGCCTAGTACAGAATATTGAGATAAGACATATCTTAACTTAATTTCTCATGAAAACACTTTCATGAAACATGAAACAAAGGTAAGATATATCTTATCTCAATATTCTGTACTAGGTGGTTTATTTAATAGAGTTTATATAAATAATATGAACTTTTTATTGCCTTTATATAAGTTTTCATAGCATCTGCTACTCTATCTTGTGCTGGTATTGGTGCCAAAACACTTATTTCATATGCATTCCTTAACTTATTATTAATTGTAGCAATCATTTTTAATTTAACTAGGGAACTTAGAAACAGCTGCTGGGATGAGCTGAGAAAGCGTGAATAGATTAATTGTATTTCTTATTATCCACATTGTATATTAACAATTAAAATATGTCAGTTATAGACTGCCCAAGCTTAAAATAGAGAAAAAATTTCCTTTCAGAATTTGTAATAAAAAAGGTAGATGATGGCAACTTTTGATGTCTGACTGGTTTGAATATAATGATAGAGAGAATATTTTTTAGTTGGGATGGATTGAAAACTGATCTCAACTGCAGAATCGTATGCTTACAATGTAGCTGCATAATTTTATGTAAAATATAATCTAATAATACTCCTAACCCTTGAAAACTTAACTCTAACTCAAAAAATTGTAAAAGAAGAATATAACATAAGTTATGTCAGGAGATTTAAGATGATGTCAAATAGATTACATAATAATTATGCAGAAATTCTGGGGGGAAAAATACACTATAAAATTATTTACCTACAGACACTGTTCTTAAGGAAATTAAACTTGAATAAATTAAATAAGAAACTAGAAACATAAAAAGTAGAATATATATATATATATATATATATACACACATAAATAAAAGACGCCGGCCTCCGTAGCCGAGTGGTAGCGTCTCGGCTTTTCATCCGGAAGGTCCCGGGTTCGAATCCCGGTCAGGCA
>JAAAKQ030049312.1:0-16345 GCA_010016005.3 Zanna intricata | reverse complement strand
GATTTAATTATACATCCTAAATGTACCCCATGATTTGTACATCTGTTTATTTATCAGCATAAGTTGAAACAAATTTACAAAATAGTCAATTTATTTCACAATTAACATTCAGATATAGGTTTTAAAGTAACAACTAAAGAATACTGAATAATTATAAAGCCTGAAACAAGATGAAAGAAAATCTGAAAAAATATTATATTATTAAGAATTAAATATTAAAATTCTTACTAAAGATCAATATAAACACTTGCTACAGAAAACGTTTAAAATAGTGATCAACTTAAAAACAAACTGCTACAGACTAAACATAACTGCCGACGGAAAAGTAAATTAATAAAATTCTGTTTTTAAGGGAGGGAAGTCAACCAAATGTTTATTTTTTTTTTTTTTTAGTTTTTGGGATTTTTTTTACTGGTCTGACAATGAACCAGTACCAAAATTGAAATTACGCTACAAAAGATCATATCCATATCTGATTTACAACCCCTAAAATTAAGTGAGGCGCTAAATAATCGTCATTTACTAAAAACTATTTATTTCAGATAAGATTAATACTAAAAACCTAATTCTTTAACCATAATAAACAAAAAAGTTTGCTCTGTGATGTGGAAAGACAATTTGGCAGTTTTCACCATCAGAAAAAAACTTTTTGCGAAAATTAGCAAAAATGATAACGTTCCCTTGATATTTTATTTTTTAAAATTTAATTTCATATGAATTATTTTAAGATAATTTCGTTCTACACATCCCAGAACAAGAATTTAGTGGAATTTTTAAAAAATTCATCAAATATCATGCATAAAGTTTATCATAGCATTCTAGAGTTTTAAAATCCTGGAAAAACTTTTTCAAAGAATGTATAAACATTTTTAATAGAATCGTATAATTAATTGATAAATTCAGGTGCAACTTGATGAATTTTTTAAAGTTCTGATTTTTGAAAATCAGGCAGCCGTACATTAACGTTTTCTGTGTTAATGTCATCTGTACTTATATGAGAAGAGCCAGCCTTTGATTCACTAACTTTAATCTCATGAGCTCCCAGGGCAATTAAGACTTTTTAGTAAACGATTTTCATTCATAATTTGAATTTTTTATCTTCGTCCTCTTATACTCATCTTGTCGATCCCATATTACAATTAACTTTATATTATATACTTTACTTAACATTATATACTCGTACACTGTATACATTTTAAACTAATCAAATAAAAATTATAACTGTAAACAAAAAAACAACAAATCTGATGTGGACAATAAATGACTTCCTTGTACGCCTATTAAATTACATACACACATTTTTACTTCGTTGTGGGAAGAACAAAGAAGTCTGGTAGTCGCAAAAAAAAGTCGATTTTCAGATTTCAACGGAAATTTTGGTTTTGACTACTTTCGGCGTGAAGTCTGTACATACGTATCTCGCATCACTAAAAAAAAAAAACCGTGGAATATTGAAATTTTGGATTTAGGACTGTTGTAACATCAAGTTGCGCACTTCCTGTTTTTTATTG
The DNA here is from genome assembly GCA_010016005.3 of Zanna intricata. Lineage (NCBI taxonomy): Eukaryota > Metazoa > Arthropoda > Insecta > Hemiptera > Fulgoridae > Zanna > Zanna intricata. The sequence goes on along the minus strand of JAAAKQ030049312.1, from coordinate 14,834 downwards.
CAATAGACTGAACCAAAAGTATCCAAAAAAGCCCAAAATCCCAAAATATTTGGATTTTGGAATTTTTCTTAACTGCAGTAAGTAACAAGCCCTCATTGAGAGTTTTCAACGATATATCATACATTCTACTTATTTTCATTGGTTCCAGAGTTTTAGCCAAATAAAACTTTAATTAATGAAATATTTGGTTCTAACAAGAGAAGGCATATCGATTCGAATCAGACGTCATCTTTTTTTAACTTTTTTTTCATTTAAATATACTGATTTATTATTACTTATTATATCGTGATTGTAAAAAAAAAAAAAAAAAATTAATAAAAATAATAATTCAATAATGACAATAAAAAAAAGTGAAAAAAAATCACAAGTTATTACTTGAATAAAGTAAGTAAATAAAGTATATGTAATAGATTTGGTGAAACATCAGATTATTTAATATTAATTGAAAATTATAATTTAGAATCATATTATTTTTGGATTTTTGTACACGGAAGTAATGTAGTGCCAGATCATATTTTTTTTTAAGTGAAAAGTACATAAAATTTTATTTTATTTCATTAATAACTCCTGATAGTTTTTCATATCTTTTTATTTTTATTGTTATTGAATTATAATTTATTGTATACATTTTTTTTTTACAATCGGAGGTTAATAATTTATTAATAAATCAATATATTTAAATTAAATAAATTTTTAACCTGTAAACAAAATTTTTTTCTAAATTTTTTATACCTGTAACCAAAACATAACTTATGGCCAATACATAAATATTACAATCACATGTGAACAATGTTTTAAAAACAGCACATATTATTTATCCCAGATAACTACACAAAGTGAAATAAAACACAGCAATTAACGATACAATTGGAAAGCGGTCGAACAACTGATAACAGAGATCCTACAGTGAAGGAGAGCGGAAAAGATAAATTAGTAAAGGTTTTACAAAATTACTCTATATTTTTACAAAAAATGTTCAGTGACCGCCCTGCACAACGATTCCCTTTTTTTTGTACAGATCCATCGTATTAGGCTGACGCAAACACTATTATGTATGTATGGAAGATTTTTTTGTTGAATACTGCGTCTTCAGTTCATCGATAGTGTGAGGATTCTATTTATAAATTCCATCATTTAAATAAACCTAAATCTAAAGGAAAAACTTATAACTGGAGAAAACTAGGAAACGGGGAGGTCAATGTCCTTCGCTTTTACCAGAGCTTACGCTCTGGTTAAAGATGCATGAACGCGTGCACGTGAATCATTTGATGTGTCTTAAACGAAGAAGGCGTTCTCTTTTTCACTATCTGTAAACAAAGCTTCAAATTCTACAAAATTTCTACCATGCGCTTCTGTATCGAAAAAAAAAAATCCCGATCAGACACGGAATTTTCACACGCGTTATAAATAATTCAAATCATCCTCTGAAACAATACCTAACTGTAATTCCAGAAATTAAAAAAATTTTTTAAATATCTGGTCACCAAAAAATTGGCCCACAATACAATTACCACCATAAACAACACAATATACACCGATTTTCTTACCATGAAATGGAAGCTTAAATTAAATATTCAGTGAGTATTTTCAGTAAATCATTAGCTATTGTTGTAAAGATTAACTCAGCCAGATAAATGAAAATGTGTCTCATATGACAAGAAATACGGTCATCGGGTCAGTCCGCCTATAGACAATGTTTTTAAGAACCGCATTCCCAATAATTAAGACGTTTCGATTTGTCTGTTCTCTTGTTGTATCACCGTACATTTTAAAATTTACTTTATAAAGGATATTACGGGAAGATGTATATTTTACAACGCTTTGCTGTGATCAATTAGGCGTAGTTTTTTCCCGGATCAGCAGAATTTTTTTTTGAATATCAGCTATGATCTCTCTGGAGTGATAATTTAAGGCTGCCTTATTAACTTTTGCGTTTGAAATCGACCCATTTCAACGCCTTTTTTTAACCGAATCGTCTATGCCACTCTTTACTGGGATACTGGCATTCTGAAAATACTGCGTGAATATTTGACGCGTTCCTTGAAAGGATCCAGAAAACACATGAACTTCCACAAGACTTACTTTTTCCTTAAATGAATAAGACATTTTAGAAAAAGCATTTTTTGCAAAGAACTATACTGCACTGAAGTAAGAAAGCAAGAACAATTAGCAAGTGACAACAATAGCTGTAAGTAGTGATATAAAGAACCATAAATGGCGCTAATAGTAGCAGCGTTAAAGGTGGCCTCACACAACTGAAGGTAGAGGCAGCTCGGTTCCGTTTTAAATTTTTCACCGGGTATAAATGAATTTTTTTCTTATGTCGAATACAAAATAATGAGGAAAAAATTGTATAAGAATAATTCACAATAAAAAAAGTATTGCTTTAAACTATTTGTTACTAACGAAAAACATCTATTTTAGCAATACATATGAATAAAAATTCATTTTTTCTTACAGTAATATGATGCTTATTATAAAACTAATTCCAGTAACTGAAGGGAGTAAATGTATACAAATTTACTTATATGACCTGACCTTCTCAATAAGCTACACATATACACGTACATTATTAGTAAATTCGGTTCATTAAAGAAGACAACATGAAACCAATTCTTTTCAAGTTATACCAGCAAGAGGTTAACCTTGTATTGGTATATTCGTTATTCATAAGAACAGTTATTAATTTAGCTAGAAAATATGAAAAATAAGAAGAAGAAAAATTATCACACTGTAGAGGCGGTGCCCTTGTAAAAAAGTATTACTTAAAACTTTGATCCATTATAAATTTCATTCAGCTAATTTAAAATAAAATAATGATAAATGAAAAAAGCCGATAAACAGAGAGAGCGTTTCATCCTTTGCGTATTACCGCTTAGAAGGAAACTTATTAATAAGACTCAGCTTTAATAATTTCTTGGATTCGCTTCGGCACACACAGAGTGTTTAAGGAAGAGATATACACATTTGATTTAATTATCAATCGCCCAATCCCCCACCGATTCTATTGAAACTTTACAGACTTTTTAACGAAGGTTCCAAAATGTTCTTTAAAAATTACACCCTTCTAGAATATATAGAAACAAAATGGCAGCTTTCATACAAAAACATCAATTTCAGATAAACTACATTCTTTATTCATTACAAAACATCTAGAAAAATACCTGAATTTTTATTTCGGCCAATACAACCCCATTTCCAAATTGTTGCAAAATTCTAATACATTCTATCCTCTCCCTCCCCGCGAAGTTAGTACCTGTCAACCAAATATGAAGAAAATCGGTCAACGGGGTCTAGAGTTATAAGACCAAACACAGGCCAACGTACATTCAAACAAAACTTTATTTTTGTCAGAGACAAAAATAAAGTTTTCGGACTTCGCAGCATTAGAATAGTTTTATCGCAGGCTATCTGCAATATATTTTTATTTTTTTTTAATGTCTCATGGCAGAAAATTTTAAAAAACCATCTTTTAGAATTTTTTCCCCCCTATCTATGTACTTTCCTGCCACAGCGATAGCAGCATACATCGCTGTGGTCGGAAAAATAATAACCTATCCTTTGAATAAAATTTTGAAATATTTCACTTAAGAGGTCAGTATCTCTCTGCACTTTGACCGACTATAACAAAAATTAGATAACAATGCCCCACTACTCGTACACTAATCATTCTGTTTTAACTGAAATCGAGGTCAATCCGATCTAGAAATATTAAGCAAATTGTAGCCAATATATATACGTTTTGACATTTTTTTAAAAGAGAAAAAAGTGTTTTTTTTTTTGTTTTCGAGGATTATGAAAACCCAAGTTCTCAAAATTTCCTGACGTGCAAAATTTGACCGGATTAGCATACTTTCCCTTTTATGGTACAATGTAAATATATAGCCGAGAAGTTAAGAACGGAAAGATTGTCAAAAAGAACTCCGGATAAACGCAAATATTAAAAATTGTATCATCCACTTTGTTAATTATCTTGTGTAATAAAGAGTATTTCGATTAACTGGGATCATAGATTCTTAAGTTTGGAATAAAAAATGTAAAAAGAAAGCAAAACTTCTATAAATGATAGAAACTGAAGCAAAGAAATGTTGAAGATCACAGTATTTAAAGAAACTTCTTATGCAATATTTATCGAGGGGTGTCGCTAGCGCTCCCTTCGGCAAGTATGACAACTTGACAGAGAGGCAGCGACGTTACCTTTACAATCGGTATAGAACGATTCAACCAATTTACATTCTAATGTTAACATGCTGATCTTTATTTCAATGAAACTGATGAAGCAGCATGGAGATATTAAAGCCCAATAAGTTATGTACAAAGGTCTACATAGTATATATATATATATTATATAAAACACATACCGTCAAGAATTTTTCTTAATTTATTTATATTGAATATGTTCATGCGTACAACCATGCTTTTCTGTAGAAATTTGACTCTGACAGAATTTATTTTCAAAATTAGTGATTTTTTTTTTTTTTACAAAAAAAAACATTATTTAGGAACAAGTATGGCTATATCTACATAACTACGTATAATTCCATTTTCAACTCTATAGAAAAAATCTGATGTGGACAAACAGATGACTTCTTTGTACGAAAATCAAAAATAATACGATTCTAAATTATAGTCAATTAATATTAAATAATCAAGTGTTTCACCATCTGAAGAATAGATTCGTTTCAAATCTATTACATTTACACATATGTAATAAATAATGCCTGTTAAATAAGTCACATACACATAATTTTAAAAGTCCATAAAATGTTATTTCACTAATAACTTCTGAGTTTTTATTTTGTATTTTATTTTTATTAACACTGAATTATTATTTATTGCCTCTCCTTGTATAATAATTACTATTTATATTGATGTGTTTCCCGTTGTGAGATCTTTATATTTCATTAATTAAAATTTTATTTGCTATAACTCTGGAATTAATGAAAACAAGTACCACTTATGATATATCATTGAGAAGCTCTCAATGAGGGCTAATTACTGCAGTTAAGAAAAATATAAAACTCAAAAACGATTAATTGTAGATGTTGAAATTTTGGATTTAGAGTTGTTGTAAATATCTACTGAAATGAAAGATCAACTCAAACAGTTTTTTCTGTGCGCAAGCTCATAAAATGTTTCCTGTACCTTCCGCTTGAAAACGCTGGTAGCAAAAATGAAACCCCCTCCACAGAAAGCGGATCTGTGTTTTACAGTTTGCATAGCGTGAATGCGTTACAAACTCTTTGTAAACACTCTTAATGTTTGTATTTGGGTATTAGAAAACCCTCACGAAATATTGAAGTGTGAAAGAGATTCTCCAAAACTGAATGTTTTTTGTGCCGTATCCCGAAGACAAGTTTACGGGACGTTGTTTTTCGCGGAATCAAGTGAGTCTGGAATGAACTATCTTGATATGCTACAACTATGACTTTTTCCTTGACTGTAACACGAACTACAAAACTTTATTCGGCAATAAGATGATGCTCCTCCGCACTGGCATAGCACTGTACGCGATCGGTTGAATGAAATTCTCCCCGACGCCGGAGACCAGATGAGAAGGCTTGTTTGCCGTGGCCTCAACGTTCGCCCCATCCGACCCCGTGCGAAGTTTTTTTTTTTTTTTTTTTTTTTTGGAGTGGTTTATAAAGGAGAAAGTGTGTGTGATCCCGTTACTGACTGGCCTACGCGACTTGGGATAAAGAATTAAAGCAGCTGGCATCAATTACTCCAGAGTTGCCGATTAAAGTATGGGATAAACTGTTCTATCAGCTGAAAGTGTTCCATGTGGAGAATGTTGCTCACATCGAACACTATCGGAAATACTGTTTGAGTTGCTCTTTCATATGATGTATAATTTGTCAATTTAAGTAAAACTTAATACATATTACAAAACTTCAATATCCCCATTTTCATTATGAAACACACGATCCGTTCATTCCCACTCTTTAATGTTGTAAACTTAATCTTTTTAAGGCAATTATATTTTTAAGGTTCTTCCAATTTTCTTTATTAGGAATGGCGATAAGGCAGTTAATTATTGATAAGTACAGCTGAATTAAAGGGCATTTAATCCCTGGTAAAACACTTAAGGAGTAGTTTCAAGGATTTTTCATCTATATAGCCTCAATGTTTTTAACAATTTTCTGAGTCATTTTAAAGATTCCAAGTATATAATTTCATTTAAAATCCTTCTAAGACGCTGTGTAATCCGTTACGAAAATGTTGAACACTTTTTCGGTTCGTGTTAAAATTAACTTTAACGAAATACATTGCAACCGAAATAATATTCCACTTCTAATAAAAAGTTAATATTTATATCTTCTTTGTTGTTGCATTTTTAGGGGTAAACATCTTTTCTTCTTTTTTTTGTGCTTGTAGTCAATAAATGACACATTTTGCGTGATTTCATTCCCACTTATTGATGTTTAGCTTATTAGTTCAGTAATTATCTTTTTTTCAACAACTTCTGTCCATGTGCGTTATGTCCATTATTAATCTGAAAGTGACATCAAAATTAAGATTTTTATCCTAAACAGAAACTTAATTTTCCAAACAAATGCTTTAATTTCACTATTTTAGTTTTCAATACTTAAAAACAGAAAAGGAATTTTACTTTAGTTAAATAAAAATAAGTTTAAGTAGAATGAAACAAACTGGTTTTCATTTTTGAAAAATATTAAAATAGTAAAATATTATTGTACAATTAGATATAACAAAACTAGTAAGGTATTAATACAAAACTAGTATTATTTTACAATAATATAATACAAGTATTATATTATTTTAAAATATGATTTTACAATATTTTTACAATTTTTTTCGATTTTAGTCATCTAAGAAAATAAATTAACACAATAGCTAAACTTTGAGAATTGTATGCCAAGTTTGGAAAACTGCGTAAGCTGGCAGATATAACATTGTATAATTATACAAAAAAATATATATTTTCAAGAATAAAATTTTATTTTTACTTTCGCGGCTATATAATTATTCTAAACAGATGTACAGTACAGTAAACTGTGCAAGGAAATGTATACCAATCCAGTCAGTTTTGAATATGGAGGTTTTTTTACATCTTTAATAATCGCAACCTCTCTAGTAAAAAAAGTTGTATGTTATCCTGTTTTTTATCTCTAGATTGGATGGATTGATTTGGCAAAATGATTTCTGTACATAGAGCGTTGATGAAATTTAATTTTGATTACCACCGATCAAGGAGGGGGGAGAAATTCAAGGACTTCTTACGTCTCAAAATTCAAAAGTTATGAAAAAATTCAAATCTCAAAATTCAAACGTGAAAAAATGTTCTCATTTTTTCACGTTGTTTTATGCCCTTTAGTTAGCTAAAACACGTTTTTTGGTTGTTCTTATTCTAGCTCTCATAAAAGAAACCAACCGAGTTGATCTAGTGGTGAACTCGTCATCATCTGATCTCGAAGTCGGGAGTTCTACGGTTCAAATCCTAGTAAAGGAAGATACTTTTATATTGATTTGAATACTAGATCGTGGATCCGGCTTTCTTTGGTGGTTGAGTTTCAATTAACCAGACATCTCAGGAACCGTCGATTTGAGATTGTACAAGATTACACTTCATTTACATTCATACATATCATCCTCATTCATTCTCTGAAGTAATAACTTACGGTGGTTTCGGATGTTAAGCAAAAAAAAGCCCTCAAAAAAGTCGGGGGAAAAAAATACTTTTTTTTTTTTATTACAGTTTCTACACTCAAAGTGTTTCACCGATCACATTACAGTTGTATATTACTTTGGCTATGTATTTGGGCTATTTTATTTGTGGGCAGTTGTAAGCCTAATTTATAATTTATTATTTTCTTTGTCATTATTTTATTTGATATCTTCACACTGGATAAACCGACGTTTTTTTTACGATAAATTCTGAATTTTTACCACAGATGTGTTATAAGTTTGGTTGTAGATGGTCAAAAGGATGGAGAGATATAGTTACTATAGGTCAATTATCCCACAATTTTGCTTAAAAGGATAAACTAATTTTTAATAAAACTCTTAATAAAACAATGGCTTTCTGTAATTCAGATTAAAGCAATAGGGAAATTTTGATAAATTACGTAGATAGTCCTGATAGCCTACAACTCAAAAGTTTGTGTAACAGCAGTTCAAACCATCACCCCAATTTTTTAATTGTTGTTCAGCTGTGTTTAGTTCATTACTATGTTCATTGTTCAAGAAAAAGCAGTGTTTGTGACAGGCTGAATTAAAGTCCGTAACATTATTCCACAGTGCATTTCGACTTGAATATGGAAGAGAGCCATCGGTCGAAAATAATATACGATGTTGGTTCAAACAGTTCGAAGAATCTGGATCTGTTCTCTAGAAAAAATCAACCGGAAGACCATCAGAATCGGACAAAACTGTTGAAAGAATTAGATAATCTGTAATCAGAAGTTCTAAAAATCCATCTCTCGTCGAAGTCTCCGAGCTAGATATTAAGAAAATAAAAATTCACAAATTTTTATACAAAAGATTGAAATTACACGCATATAAAATCCAGCTAGTGCAGGAACTGAAACCTGATGATAGAGAAAAATTGTCAATTATGCTGTTTAAATTTTGCACAAAATTTAAAAAAACAAATAATTTTTAGACTATATAATTTTTACGGATGAAGCTAAACTCCATACTAACGGGTGTGTTAATAGGGCATGATTCACGAATATGGGGATCTGAAAACCCACACGTAATGTTTGAGAAACGATGCGACACGCCTTAAGTTAATGTTTGGTGTGGTGTGATGAAAAATCGTGTTATCGGGGCTTTTTTCTTTACTGAAAAGACTATTAATGGAAGGGTTTATCTGATATATTAAACAATTACTGCTTTCCCCAATAGATGGTCGTAAAAATATACAACGAAACATTTCCAACAAGATGGACATCGATGAATAGGCGGATAAGGATCTAAACCCTGGCTTCCAAAGAGTCCAGACCTGATACCTTGCTATTTTTTTCTTGTGGGGGTATATAAAAAACCATTTATTCGGAAAAAAAAAACGCGACCTACATCACTTAAAGGAAAGGATACGAAAAAACTATTGTAACCATAACAGAAGATACATTAATTCGAGTATGGGTAGAAACTGAGTATCGATTGCACATTTGTCGAGCGACTAATGATGTACACATATTGAAATTTATTATGTTATGTAAAAAAACCTGTTTGAGATGACAAATTCGACGAATAAACAACATCAAGTTATGTATTCCATGTTGAATATCCCACCATTCTTTTATGAAGATTCTCTATAATTCAATATTTCCTACATATAAAAGCAAAAGCATATACACACTTTGGTTGGTTTTGTGTATAAAATTTTAGAAATAAAAACGTTGAAGAATAAGAAAGTAGGTTAATGGAGGTAAAGAATAAGCCTACATCCTTCATCGATAGGATTATTAATTAAAATGTGCATTTCCACATTTTAAAATTAAAGTTAGTTACATCCAAAAATATAAGATTACAGGAAATCGATAACATTTAACAAACGGGTCGACACGCAAAGCATACAGCAAAATCAGTATTAAATTGGTTTAATGACAGGATTATATCGACGACCAGAAATCCCGGATATATTGATCCCATACAAAATTTGATCCCAATTAAAAATAGCTTAAGAAGAACCACCAAGATCGATTAACATTATTTGTAAGAAATTCAGTGATAAATAGAATTCTATAAGCTAATACGTAATAAAATCAGTCAAATCGATGATGTTACTGAAGGTAAGGGCTTATTGATCATTTTCCGGCAGAAATTGCTGTTTTCTTTTTCTTACAACAAGTTTAAAAAAATTAGACAAATTTACAAAAAAAACTAAAATTTATAATTTTCATTGTTAGGGCAGAAACCATCACTTTTTCACAACTAGCGCTATCTATAAAGTAAACTTATAACTAAAATATTATCTATAAATAACCGTCATGAATGGAGACTGAATTTGATTTGTTTTAAAGACCCAATATTTAAAAAAAAACTATACTCATTGGCCAATTTTTCTTCTTTTTTTTTCTCTTAGTATGAGATTATTTATGAAATTAAAATTAACGAAACTTACGGAAAGAACTTATTTTAACCTGACAGACAATTTGTACAACTGAAATCTTTGACATCTTGTTATATTTCTGTATGAAATTTTGACCAATACACCGTTCTTTTTTGACGAAGTTTTTATTGTTTAATACACATAATCAGATCATTTGTTTAATAAATAAATAAAAACAAATCATATTTTACACACAAAAATAATATTTCAAAAAACTTTATTTAAAAGTTTTAAATTTTAATTTAAAACAGGAAACGGATGTTCCACCCTTATTTTGACAAAATTGATTTTTTTTTTAATAAATAATTTATAAAAAAAAAAATAAACGTTTATCGAGAAAAAAACTAATAAACGATAAAATTAAATCACATTAAAATTTTAAATTACACCTTTTTTTTTTTTTTAATTGTAAGTAGGGAATTTCACGCATAAATATTTATGATTTACTTTCTTTAAGATATATATCGGACCAAACGAATTCGGATGGGAACAGTACTTTAAATTTGATAAAATTTTAGAACTAAATGTTTTTTCTTTTGTCTCTGGATTCTCTCCCGATGTAAGATATTTTTCGGACCTGGAGAAAAATTAATTTTCTCTTATTGAATAAAGTTTAATATTTTATGTTTATCCGCGACAAAAAAAGATTCTTCAAAAGAGAGTTCTTTTTTTATTCCTACAAAATTAAACTAATCATCATGAGAATTGCAACTTTTCAAATACAATTCAATTTTACTTAATTATATACAATTTTGTAAAGAGTACTTTTGCGGAGGAAGAAAAAATAAATTAATTAAAATCAGATGGTTTTGAATAACCCATAATTTAAATTTAACCGATTAACCGTGATATTAAACTTAGCTCCGGATAGCTGAGAGTAGACTTTTTCTCTTTTTTTTTTTTTAGAAAAAATGGTATTTAATATCATTAATTAATTACACAAACAAGAAAGTTATACGTACGTGTTTAAAATAATAAGAAAGTGAAAAATGATAATGGCCCCATAAATTTACGTTAATAATAAAATCCAAATAAACGAACTACATAAAAATATAAATTTAAAAAGTAATTTAAACGCAATTACCTTATTTATTACAATATATTATATAATAACGATAAATTATAACAATAGACGGTAAAAATCCTGACGACAGTGCAGATAAGATTATCTCAGTTTGAGAGCAACTGCATGACTGACTGCCTAGTCTGCAGTTTGCAGGCTTGTTCGATTGGGAAATTTTTAACAGTATAGGGAAATTTCATACATATCCAACCATTACAGCGTTCAACATATAGGGAAATTTTATTTCCATATAGATTGATTCTGCATTTAACAAAATCTTACAGTCTAGTCAATGTAGATAACATTAATTTTAAATAGAATTTATAAATTTTATTATACGAGTACGTACAACAATTAAATATTTTTATTATAATTTACAAATCGATGGCTACCAACTACATAATATAATCAAATACTAAAAATATATCAGACTTTATTAAATTTCTTAGTTGTTATAATATACAAGCCTAATGAATTACCCAAGTTAAAAACGGTAAAAGTTCTTCTCTATTACACAAAAGAAAATCCTCAATCAAAATGTACAAAAAGAATTATAAACTTGTTCAAAAAAAAAGTAAACCAGAAAGTCGTTATGCTTTCCTAGCAATGGTTATTTATTATTATATAGTGGTAAAATAATGATAAATAAAAAAAGGGTAAACATTTTTTAATCGGTATTTTTTACTTAATTCTATTCCTCCACCACCAAAATCATTTCCCAAGAAATTTTTTTTCTTTTGTCTACGTTTACCTATGTTAAATAGAAAAAAAAACAGAAAAAATGTAAAACCAATAAAAATATACCTAAAATTTTTTCTTTTTTGGGGTAGAGGTGAATTGTGAAGAAATTTTCTAGTAATATTACAATTGAGAGTTTAAATAATCCAAAAATTTCTAAAAAGTTCGATATTTTTAAACTTTGGGTGGGGCTCCTCCACCAAAAATATTGTCTCCAAAATATTTTTTTTTTTTTTAGCTACTTTCACTACTACTATCTTTAGGAAGACTTAAAAAAAAGTTCGGTTACAAAATATGCAATAAATAAGATTGCTTTTTTCGATTTTGGAGGAAAGAGAGGAATGCTATTTTTTATTCTCCCCTTCCCACAATTTGAGGATAGATTTTTGTTTTAATTCTAAGATAAACTGTAAGCATGTACTGAGCTTAATACAAATTGGAGTTATATTACCAAAAATTTTAGAATATTGATCCCAAACGAATCATTTACCCGTTCCCTTGAAGAAACTGACCCCAATATTTTAACAACAAATTGCCACATAACTTATGCACGAGTCTCTGTGACAAATGTTATCGTAATTGGTTTTTAAAGTGAAAATTTTAAAGTAAAAGCTTCAAACAAGCGAACACAAATACATTTTCCCTCACTTTTGGGATCCCTGGGTCATGAAACGTCAAGAAATGCAAAAAACCCACAACTTATTTGTTGACCGATTACTATACTTTCCTTTTTGCAGCAAAGCTCTGGAGCTGATATCAAGAAAGCGAAAGGAAGCTTATGCACCTTAATTTAAAAATTCAAAATGAATCAAAAATAAGTTAACAATATGAGATTCAACAAGAAACAAAAGAAAACAAAATATTAATAAGTAATTAACATTTAAATATCTTACGGCCATATTTCAAACAAAAATCTTTCAAGGATAAAATTGGAAAAATTATAAAACTATGAAGAAACCCGAAAATTAAAACGTATTTTAAACATGTACTCAAATAGATTTATAACAGATCTGTTTAATTATTGTATTTCTTAGTATAAAAGGGCTACATTTAATTTGATTCTTTAAACTTTTGTCTCTGTCTTTCTTATAAATGTGAACAGAAAAGAAGACAATGATAAATTTAATATTAATAAAGAAGAACACAGTACGCCGTAGAGAGCAGTAAAATTAAAAATGGTGGACGAAAAAACAAAATTGGTACAAGCAAAAAGCGTTATCAAAGACAAAAAGAACTAAATTACTTCCAAATATAGATCTAAGAATTATAAAGTCTTGAAAATATTTGTGAGAGAATTTCAATTTTACATTAGCGAAACATTGTCAATGAAACAAAATAATAAAAGATCTTTGAAACATAATTACACAAAAGGATGTTGAAAATAAGGTAGATCGATAAAGTGCGAAAAAAAGAGGTCCTTCAATAGACGAGGAGAGAAGTTTGAGAAAATCTTCGACAGAGACTTACTTAACTTTAAACCCATATGGCCATTTCGATTGTTAAACAATCATCATCAGTACAGACTAAAAAAGTGTTTTAAAAATATGTAAAAAAGAATTATCAGTTACACATAAACAATACTTTGTTTCTTGCAGTAAAGTTCGAGCAATGATACGAGGAAAATAAAAATTAAATGTTTTTCTGTCTAAAAAATTAAATCGTTTAATAGTACTGTATACAACAGAATGTTCACGGGAACCTGACGAATTTAAAAATAAAAAAAAAAAAAAACAAAATATAATTTACCTAAGTATATTTCAATATCTAATTACATACCGTCAAATGGCATAACTTCATTTTATAAACAGTATATCAGAAAAATGACCTTCGTTTTCAGTAGACTGTTTTATTCTATACCTCAGATTTCGTATCGCTGCTTTCACCATAATATCTGGGATTGCTCTGATTTCTTCTTGTTCGAAGGCTTTGACTACGTTAAAATTACTATGTTTACTGATTAATACTCCCGACTTAAGCTATCCCCCAGAGAAAATATTCGCATACTGACAGATCTGGAGAAATTGTCCGCCAGCCAGCATTTCCTGCTTTGGAAATCACGTGCTCTGAAAATATCCTTCAAATCACCAACATGACACTCTAGCAGTGCGGGCTGTCGCTCTAACCTCCTGTAACCATATCAGGTCGATCCCAGACAGAAGCGTTTTAAGAGTAAGAAAATTTTGTAACATGGCTATAGACCGGTCATTTGACTTGTCACAAAGTACTCTTTATTCTCTTCAAAGACATAAGACTCTATGATTCCAAAACTTGCCAGAGCACACTTGACAACTAAGTGTGAACTGTACAGAGGCTCCAGATGAAGCTGCTTGCAATTCCAACAAACAAATAGCGAAAATTTCGTTTGTTTACTGCGCTCAATAAATGAAAATACGCTTCGTCTATTCATCACCCATTAACAGAACCATTTCATCGGTAAATAAGGTAATAAAATTTGCATAAAATGTTATCCGATTTACTTCATCACGCTCGCTTAGATTTTGCACCATCAATTCATGCGGATGAAAATTCGAATCCTTGTGTAGAATTCTTCTGACACTGCTATGAGTAAAACGAAGGGTCGCTGAGTGCTTTCTGGTTAAACGCTAAAGGCACCTCATCAATGTCTACCTGACTCTTCTCTTTGAATGATTCTAAAAAGTACATAGGACCTCTGACGGTTTGTTTTTCGTACCGACAGTAGTAATGCGGAAATCTGTTATCCGCAACTTCATCATATAGCGGCTCGGAACGGCACCATGATCGCTGTGTAAATACAACCGAATCGCTACATTTAAAATACTTTTTAATTATGAACAGTAGTTTTATAGTTACTGAAATGTCATCTGATATATAAGGTCAGAGTCATTTCGATTCCCTAGCCGGCCTCCGTAGCCGAGTGGTAGCGTCTCGGCTTTTCATCCGGAAGGTCCCGGGTTCGAATCCCGGTCAGGC
>JAAAKQ030049291.1:0-10059 GCA_010016005.3 Zanna intricata | reverse complement strand
CTGTCTATTGTTTTGATGATGTCACCGTTTTTGTTTTAATACCACCAGAGTGGTAAAGGAGCATTTTATTGTAATACAGGACAATATCACTCCAATAATAGAAGCCATCATAGAATTAATAATTGTAAAGCCTGTGGTATCCTTTGTGTTTGACCTCTTGAAGATCTTACCAGTTTTGTTGAATATGCTCCTTGTCCTAGATTCCAGTGATTTTGCTATTTGTTCCCAGATCAGTTAAGTCTGCAGTAGTTGCATTGTGTTTAATAGAAATCATTCAATAGATTCAATTGAAATTATTGAGATTTGTTGATGGAGGTATATGATGAAAGTTCAATAGGAAATCTTACTAAAGAAAATCTTTAGTCAGTGTTGCCGAGTCTATTCTGCTGCACTGGTGTGTAAACAAATCTAAATAAGAAATGAGTATAATTGAAAATTAATGTACTAGAATTTGTGGCGACTGTTGTAAACTGATGCTACCAGAATAAATTATTGCTATATAATTTATTCTAGGTAAATATCTTGTTAACATAAATTTTCTGCTATAACTATATGGAAGGAATTTCTTGAGGTTCCAATATATACCAGGATTTTTTCATCTTTTTTCACTAATTGTAAAATACAGAGATGGAAGCTACTGATTTTTAACTGCTATCTTTATAAAGGTGTTATAAACTAGTACAATCCCTAGCATCAGTACTCAAGAAAATCATTAGCTCCCTCTTGAAATTTAGCTATGTGTCACTTGTTTTTCAGATTTTATACTTAAAACTTTCATCACATTAAGGTGCCCGCTTACACATGAGATCTTAATGTTGAGGACATTATATTGAATGACTATTTAAAAAAGGATATCATTCTTAAGCTTATTGTAAATCTTTAGTTAAGGAGATAGAGAGGTTTCTATATATTTTTCATAAATGTTAGCAGTTATTCTTGAAGGAATAAAACTGATTTCAGGATTGAAAGAACAAAAAAGTAGTAAAACAAAAGATCATTGTGTTACAATGGGTTTAAATTATTTAATGGTGTGCCAAGAGAAGTAAAAGATGAAGATAGTATAGTAAAATTTAGAAGAGCATATATTAATTATGTAAGAGTGAACATTGAATATTCTTGTAATGTGCAAACAGGAAATTGAAGTAATTTTTGTTAATGTGATAAATTATTAGTGTCGGACAGTGATGATGTTATGGTGAAGAATTATTTTGGGTTTGTAACATTACAATTTTAATTGTAATGTCATAATTGAAATACCATTCCAGATAGAATACTGTAACTTCCTGGTTAAGTATCTGTCAACTACCTTACTTTTTGACATGAAATAAAATTTCAACCCCCTTCTTTGGGGCAGCCCAGGGATTGTAATTCAAATATTTTAATTGGTTACACCCCTTGTGTGATAATCATTTTAAAGGTGTATTTAAGACAACAAAAATTGTATAAATAAAAAGTTGGTATGATATCTGTATCCAAAATTGGGGTGAAATAAAGATTGGATTTTGAAAAAAATTACAGTGATAATTTAAGGAACTGTTACTGGAAATAAACACATTTATACAAATTTTCTTAAATGGATATAGTATGGAAATAGTCACTTGTAAAAGCATGGTACTGCATTATTTAATGATTACCTAGTGTTATTTTGTGCTGATTCCCTTTTTTTTCCCATTTTTTTTTTTTTAAGTCATCAATATTAGGGGCTTATTGTGTTAAACAATACTTTCTAAGTGGCCCCATAGAAAGTAATCATTGGTGACTAGTCGGGTGATCTCGCTGACCAGTCTAGTTATCCCCTTCAGTCAATCCATCTACCAGGAGAGATTTCACTTACCTGAAGACCAAAATGAGGCTGGACACCAATCTTGTTGAAACCAAATGTTTTGGAAGTTGGAGTCAGCAGTGTTTGGAATTATATGTTTGAGAAGCAAGCTCCTTTATTTCACTGTTTAAAGTTCCTCAATAAATATAGGCCCTATCAATTGTCCACCAAAAATTACAGCAATTTACATTTCCATTAAAAAAAAAAAAATATGTGTCCTCATCACTAAAACTATATTTTTTAATAAATTAAGTTTGCAGAAATAAGTTCTTGGACCAAATTATTCTTAAGGGGTTGAAATTTCACTTTTTAATGTTCGAATCACTTAAATTTGGCTAATGTTATGTTCTTGTGCTTTTGTTTGAGTCTAGGAATGAGGATTCTGAATAAATTCTTGCATAATCTGCATCAGTTTGTTATTATTTGTTGCAGATTTAGGTATCCTTGGTTTTCTCCTATTATTAATGGTTCCTGTTTCTTGAAATCATTTGATTGTTTTTGACACTGTACTTTTTGAAGTAGAGTTACAGTTAAATATTGCATTGAACAATTTACAGACTTCATTATATGTTCTCCAGAAAATTATGAAGCTGGTAAATGCTCAGAAAAAAAGTTTGATTGTTTTAAATGAATCATCTATCTGAGAGAAAATACCCTCCGGAAAAGCGTAAGAAAGCAACATTAGTGTTCAAAACCAAAATATTAAACATGTATTCAGATTCTGAACATGATGCAATCCTCTCTCCTCTGATTATGAAATCATCAACCAGTTGAAGGAAACATTTAATACTAGATGCAAATATTGGCTTTGCTTCCTAAAAGATGGACTTTAAAACACATTCAAGGTGAATTTGGAGTCGGGCTGTACTGCAAGGAAAGCTAAAAGTCTGGTTAAATAGAAAGCTGTTATTTCATGTCCTGATCCTAAACCTGGTAGAACTTTAGATTTTGAAACTGAAAAAAAAGTAACTGATCTGCATGAGAGTAAGGAAGTAAGTCAAATGATGGTCAGAAAAAAAGATTTTATTTCTGTTAAGATAAATGGAAGATGAGAGGATGTTCAGAAAAAATTAATTCTGTGTAATCTCCGTACAGTTTTTGCATTGTTTAAACAGAGGTATCCATTGCTGATAATAGGATTTTTAAAGTTCTGTGAACTGAGGCCTAAGTTCTGTGTTCTTGCAGGTACAAGTGGAACTCACAGTGTTTGTGTATGCACAACACACCAAAATACAAAACTTATGGTTATGCATAGTAGAATAAAAGACCTGATAGACCAATTAAGTCTTACAAAGATATAATGATTGTGTTAATCCAAGTGAAGCTTGCTACTTTGGAAATTGCAAAAATTCCCTGGGTTTGAAGAAGTTAAGGATTGACAACGCTGTCGAGCTCAGCTGCATTGAAAACATCACGTATAAACAGTGGATACAAGTTGAAAAAAGAATGTCTTTTGACGTTCTTTTCTAATTTTGAATTCTAAAACTGAAGAATTCATCAGTATACTTTTTGAAAAACTTCCAAAACATCTTCAACGCTCATTTCTTGCTAGTCAACAATCCAGTCATCTCTCTAATCTGAAGCAATCTCTTGCGAAGGTGAATATCTTGAATATTCTTCAACTGAAGGTGAATATCTTGTAATGTGTGACTTCAGTGAGAACTATTCATTCATTCTCTAAAATGCAGTCGCAAGGTTTCTACTGGAACAATGCACAGGCAACAGTTCACCCCTTGACAATCTATTTCCAAGATCCAACAACAAAAACATTGATGTGGTAGGTCTCTTGTCATAATTTGTGACTGTCTCATACATGACACAATAGCAGTGCACCTTTTTCAGAAATATTTAATTGGTTTCTTGCAGTCTCATTTTACACAAAACCAAGCCTGATTTATTATTATAGTGACGGTGCTGTCTCAGTACAAAAACAGACTGTTTTCTCAATATTTGTTACTATGAATCAGACTTTGGAATCAAAGCAGAGTGTCATTTTTTTTGTCACATCTCACGGCAAAAGCGCATGTGAGAGTGTGGGAAGGACTGTTAAAAGACTTGCAGCTAGAGCAAGTCTTGAAATGACCTACAATGACCAAATCATGACTTCACGACAGTTGTATAACTTTACATATGGATACGTTAAGTCGATACATTTCCATTAAAATACAATTGAACAACATAAAGGAGAAGAAAAAGAAGAAGGTTTGAAGAGTAGGACAATGACAACAAGAACTATACCAGGTACTCAGAAACTTCACTCTCTTGTTCCACTGAACAAGAATCAAGTGCAAGTGAGGATGACTAAATGTTCTAACAGCTCAACAGTAGCAAGCACAACAAATATTGAGGATGATTTGAATTCACTGAAACGGTTGGATTCTTGATCTATGGATATGATGGATACTGATAGTTGGGATGCATTGTGGACTCGTGAGGAAAATCATAGTGAAAATGAATTTCTTATACCTTCACCTTCCTTCTACTACCAAGGCTTTGAGGCTGTTGTTAAAGTACATAGGAGGATATCATTTTGAAATTAGATCCCAGGTTAAATCCAACAGGAAGAGTTTATAACCTCTCAAAGCAAGAATTGGATATGTTAACCAGAAGTTGTAAAAGGAACTGTACACTGTGTAATTCTTCTGCAAATATTTTTGGAAGCTATATGAATTGCAGTTAAGTGGTGGCTACGTACAAGTTCATTATTTTATTTCACCGTGATCACATTGCAATCCCATTATGAAACGTTTACCACATGTACAATATATTAGGAAGCAAAATTTTTAAGAAGTATTCTTTTGAGTATATTCAAGGTCTACATTGTGCAAGTCTACACTTCATTCACATTCATACACATCATCCTCATTCATCTTCTGAAGTAATACCTTAACAGTAGTTCGGGAGGCTAAACAGATAAAAGAGGGGTATATTCAAGGTCAAATAATGTTTTTGGTGATCTTGAACTGTTAATGTTACAATATCTTGTCAAGTGACATATATTACATGATAGCCCATTCCAAGAGTTTTAAATTGACACTAGATTTATCTCTCTAACCTCTTTTAGAAGCTGAGGAAATAATCTTTTGTAATTACTGGAACCTTGCTTTTTGCAATTTTTTTTTTCCATTTTTTACAGGATCCTATAAAAAAAAACTGAGTAACTGAAAAATCTGTAAAAAATGTTTTTTGCATCGCTTTATAGATGTGATTAATCCTGTGAATTTTGTTGAAATTGGTGGTTGTCAGGTGTTGAGGCTTGTTGATTTGACATGGAATGACCCAAATGTAGAAAAGATGTAAATAACAGAAGTGGCTTACAATGTGATAAAGGTGTCTGCTGACAGTAAATTCTCATAAAAAAATAACTAACAGTGTACTAATAATGTTATACTACAATGCAACAATGATAAGAGATCATCGATGATTAAATGGCAATATTTTTATTTATTTATTCAATAAATTGAAACAAAAACAATTTTTTTGTATTAAAAAGTAGAATTTTTTAAAATTTTTACTTAAATAAGATTAAATTTTAATTTAATTCAGTTTAATTTCAGTATTTAAACTTAACAAAATTTAGTAATTTTCAGAATCCAAACTATCTTACCGCCATATTTTGCACAGACATCATACCAACTTTTTGTGTATATTTTGCTTATCTTAAAAAGAGACAAAATGATGTGTTAAAGAGTCCTTTTGAAATATTTCGGTTAGAACCCTTGTGTCACCCCAAACAAAGGGTTGAAATTCTATTTTTTATTAAAGGTAAAATAGTTGACAATACCTTATTCTGAAAGTTACAGTATTATATCTGAAACAGTTATAAAGTTGAGTAGTTAACATACTTATGACTCTCTGTATAAACATATGTTAAATAACCGAAATAGTTTATTAAAGCTTTCAATAAATCAGTCTTATTGCAGGAAAGAGTTAGTGGATTTATGAAGTTACCAAATTTGGAAGTATATATTTGCTAGTTCTAAAAGAGTGAAATATTTTCAGGTCCTCTATGCAGTGAGAATAGCATTTCTCTTTCAAAGACTATGCTCATCAGTATCATAAAACGGCGAAGAGTTTTGAAGCTTTACAGAAAAGTAGGCGTTTATTCTTTCTAAATCAGAGATTTTAGTTTTTATAGTTCTGAAAAAAAAAAAAAAACAGCATGTAGTTGAGATGCTTCTCTGTTGGAGGAATTATGATGTCATTGAAGAAGCACTGTTTTTCTTCCGTACCTTGTAGAAGGCCAATGAAACATTGCTGCAGATTAGGGGTGACCGTGACATTTATACAACAATTTGTTCATTTGTAGAAGCTCTTGCAAGAACTAAATATGTAAAGAAGAATGTTATGATTCTTCATTTGAATAGTAAGTACGCTAGGCATTTCACTAATGAAGAATAGAAAAGTATTTTTCGCTATTGATTTGGATGAATATTCTTTGATCTGTAGTATTGGATTCCTTTCATTCTGTAATTTTATTTATTAAAAATTGGGCTTTACAACTGGTGTAATGAGAGAATGTCATTCTTAGTCATTTCATTCGATAACAAAATTATTATGATTTCAACTTTTTTATTTTTGACCTGTTTCGTAGGAATAATATGTAAGTTAATACCTTAAATTGCCTTAAACTTGTTACACACGAGCTAGCCAGTGGCTTAAAAAATGTGATTTATCTACCGGATAACATTTTTTATGAATGATCAGGTTATGGCCAACAATATTCTAATCTTGTCTTTATTTTTGTATTTGATCTGCTGTTGTGAAAATTCAGTACAATGCCATTAATTTCAGTATGTGTAGTGAATTTTTTCTACAGTTCCCTGCAAAAACGTAAAGCCTCTATGAGCGTTTACCTTATCATCTTTTTCATTTTATATTTGGTGGGCGCAGTTGTCTGTTTATTAAAATATCATAAAGATTTGACCAAGCTTTTTATATGTTAGCAGTACTCGTTAATGAATTTACATGCCATGTCCACATGTTTGATACAAACAGCGACAGCACCTTCTTAGTCACTCAGATTTTCTCAATATGAGGTGAAGATTTGACTGCTGAAAATTTTTATTTGATGAAAGTTTATTTATATGACAGGAAGTTTTTAACTATGTAATATATTCTATTCTTGATTGTCAGTTGAGATTTGTGACTTCCATTTCAGGCAATCTGTTAAAATGACTTTTCTTTTGAAGCAGTAGGGTATGCTCTCATCTTTCATCCCTCAAATAAGTTATAATCACAGAAATTCATTGATCCCTACCTGCATTGGAAATTACAGCCTGTTTTTTGTTATTTCAGTGTTTCTAGTTTAACTTTAACTGATAACAAGTTATTGAATTTATATCTGTAGTCTAGTTATACTTCCAAATTGTTGATTTAATTTTTTTCCTTAAAATATTACATTAGTTCCAAATAGTTTGTTAGTGTTCTGTTGTAATGTCAGTTTCTTAGATAAAAAATGGCAGGATCTGCTTAACAGTAAGTTTATATATATTGTTTAATGTATCCCTCTTTCTTTATTTAATCTTATGTACCCCAACAGTAATAATACACAATTCAGAAAATGTTAGTGGTTATTATTTACATACACATTGAACAAGGTGCAGAACATTCAGGGTATTTAAATAATATTTATTTAATAATAATAAATTGATTCTGTAAAAGAAAATCATTTCCTATTCATTTTATAACATATACAATGCGACAACTTGCAGACAACAATGCAGTGTGTACATTACTATCGTCGCCATGAATGACACAGGTTTGCCAACCTTAAGGAGAGAAATTTCCCTGAGGTCTTTACTTTAGAGATATCCCTCTTAAATACATGATTATATGTAAGCATAATATATTTAATAATTATGAAAAGATTTACTTTTTATTGAAGCACTTAAAGCAAAACAGTATAGATAGATTTTATTGCAAACAAAGCCAATTTGATATCACAAAAAAAAATTTATCATCTAATAAAATACTTGAGAATTTTTTTTTATGGGCACCAGAAATACTGTGAAAATTCTATTCCTAGGATTAGCAATATTGTGTTTACCTGGAAAGCGCAATTCAGAGTTTTTTCCATACTTAAGAGTACAAGGGCGGTTCAGAAAGTTTGTAGCCTGATACAGAGCTAACAAGTCCAAATGGCGATTTTTAGTTGATGTAATGTCCATTAGATGGCACTCTAAACAGTTTCCAACATGCCTTCTCAGTTATTTAATTGTTGTGGTTTAGAAGGTAGTAGATGAGTGTTGTTTTTGTAAAATGTATAAAATCGAAACTTGAGCGGTAGTAAAGCATTTGGTTGTGAAATGTTTAAACCTGACAGATATAAAAAAGGAGTTACATCCAACATTAAATGAATTTTCTCCACTGTTATCAACGGTAAAAAAGTGGGCAGCTGAATTCAAAGGCGGTCAAACCTTCATATACCCTGCAACCACTACAACCAATGAAAACATCGCAAACATCCACAATGTGGTATTAAAAGAGCGATGATTGAAGGTACATATGAGCTTGCAGAAATTCAAAGATATCACTAGACCGCACTCACAGCATCTTACATGAGCATTTGGGTATGAGAAAGCTATCAGCACAGTTTATACAGCTTTTGTTAATGATTGACCGAAAATGCACTCAAACATTTCTCAACAGTGTTTGGACATGTTCAACCATAATTCAACTGAATTTTTAGAATATTTCATTACTACAGCTTAAATGTGGATTCATTATTACAGCTCAGAGACAAAGCAACCAATCAAACAGCGGGTTGAAACCAGTGGAAAAGTTCCAAAGAAGGCAAAAAGTGTTCGATCAGCGGGAAAAGTCACGGCCACTGTTTTTTGGGATGTTAGTGGTGTGCTCATTGACTATCTGGAAATAGGAAAAACAATTACTGGAGAATATTACACAGCATTGTTGGAACAATTGAAGAAGGCTGTTAGGACCAAACTTCTGCATTTGGGCAAGAAAAAGGTGGCATATTTATCATGACAATGTATCTGTGCACATGTCTTCTATTGGTGCTGCTAAAATTCACAACCTGTGCTTCGAATTGCTTCCACGTGCATTATATTTGCCAGATTTAGCTCTAAGTGATTATTTCTTGTTCCCGAATTTGAAGAAACGGCTTGGGTGAAGATTTTCCTAAAATGACAAAGTCATAGCTGAGACAGATGATTATTTTGCAGAGTTGAGAAATCATATTTTACTGAAGGAATAATAATGTGGAAAAGCAATGAACTAAGTCTATTACTTTAAAAGGTGACATGTTGAAAAAAAAGTGTTTTGTTTTCTTTCTTAGGCTGTGAATTTTCTGAACCGCCTTTGTAAATGATTAAAATCTATCCAGTGAATAATATTCTGAACTTCTATTGTATTATTTTCAAGCCTTTTAAATAACTATTGTAATTGTGTCATCTTTAAAGAATGATTGATTTAGATTTTAAGTTGTGTTAACATGTATTTTATGTTTTTCTACTTATATTGTTGTATTTCTACATATTCTATATTTAGTGTGTGTGTGCGCGCGCGCGCACATGCATATAGTAAAAACATAAAAACAATGAACTTATAATTAATGAAGAAATTAAAGTAAAAATACGACTTCCTTAGGGGAGTTATAAAGATGATTATTAGGGATGTAATATTAAGTTGTTTTCCATGTTACTAAATATGGTACCAAAACATAGTTTCATATATTAATAAATTGTAAAAGCACTCGAGTAGTTAATTTTATTTCAAGTATAAAATTTTTTTTTTGTAATAATTTGTCTTAATTTATTTTAAATTACTTGTAGTTTTACTTACTTCAGAGACAGATAAAATATTTAATAGTAGATATATATTAGTGTAATTTATATTCTTAAATTTTTCTTTTTTTGTTAAAAAAAAAACTACATTTCTGTAAAATTGTAGCTCTGTAAAAGACTAAATGTAAATAATTTGAAAATAAAACAGCAGTAAAGTAGTAATAATTTTTTATAAAATGGCATGAATATATCTCGAAAGACATTAATAAATTTGTATATGCTCTTTAATTTTTTTATATGTTAAATTTTTTAAAATTGTAAAATTCGTTAGTTATAAGGTACTGCATTTACTTTTTTCTTTTTTTTTTGTCTTCAGTCATTTGACTGGTTAGATGCAGCTCTCCAAGATTCCCTAGTGCCAGTCGTTTCATTTCGGTATACCTGCTACATCCTACATCCCTAACAATTTGTTTTACATATTCCAACCGT